>JBCEWB010112258.1:0-11771 GCA_039654565.1 Peronia peronii
TGTTTTCCTCTAATTTGAACATGCCGAAGGCGGTGGACAAGGTTAAAAGAGCCCATCTTAACAAGAATAAAAAAAATCACCTTCAGGACCCCCCCCCCCCCCTCCCTTTAATGTAATTTTAGGTATACTTTTATGTAGGTAGCATTCACAGACCAAAAATATAAAGTTTTTCTTTCTTATAGTAGTAAAATGGCTTCCCAAAGCAAGGTTCTGAATTGGAATAGAAGTTTCATTTCATTTGTGAAAAGCCCTGTAGAGTAAGGATTCAGGATCTGTAATTGACAGGATCACTTATGCTGTTGTTGTTAAGTGGTGTGATGAGACTTGAGAGTTTGTGGCAGTAATCTATTTGGCATTAAGGTTTTGATTGGCTTTTAAACAGTTCTGGAAAAATAGATGTATATCAGAGTTTACAACCCAGCCTGCAATCAGCGGGCACAAAATACATGTTCCCACAAATAGTGTGACTGGCAATGAGGATCTAATATCCAACAGCAATTTCAGTGTCTTGTTGTTTCCTCAAAACCTTAACTGTTAGAGGAAGCGGTTGTAGCTATCTTTTGTACATGTAGTAAGTCCACCATGGCCATGAGAAAACTCTACACCCTCAATTGTTCTGTCTCCCCAGGCATGCAGTTGCTAGAGGCTCTGGAAAATGGCATTAGCAAATACCCTATCAAAGAAGGCAGATTCCCACAAGTGGCAGGTATTTCATTTGGCTTTGATCCCACCCATCCACCGGGGCAGCGTGTGGGCCAGGAGTTGGTCAAAGTACAGCATGAATACATTGATCCTGACAAGGTCAGTTATGGGGACCACAAAATTTGAGGCTTGTATGGAAAATCAGAAACTGTAGATTTAAACTACCGTGAGTAAATGCATAATGGAGTTAGAGATACAACAATATAAAACCCATGTGAAATAAAACAGAAATCTGCTAACCATTTGAATTGGTAATAATATCATCGTTTAATTTTTTAACATTTTTTTGGGGGGGGGATAGTAAATGTGAAATGAATTAAATTTAAATGGACTATAAATACCAATTCTTTGTTAGGAAATGATATGCTTGCACATATATGATATTTGAAGTCTGATGTAATTTTACTATTGAGAAGAAAGTAGTATTGCTTAACATTATATCATTTTGAAGGACAATTGGTTTTCAAAAATTAAGCAAAACAAGCTTCAAAAAACAGGTTGAATAATTCAATTGTAACCAGTTTTAAATATGATAATAAAATTCTAATTTAACTCTCAGGAGTATCGGCTGGCAACAAAAGAATACCTGGCACTGGGTAAAGATGGCTACGATGTCTTCAAGGATTGCGAAATTGTGGTAAGTTGCATTTCAGTTCTCTGTCCCTCAAAAAATATTTTGATCAAGAAGTCCATCTATCGAAAGTTATTCAAAAAAAAAAGAAAGAAAGAGAAAATATAATTCCATTTTTTTAAATTGAATCCAAAACAGCTCCACTCTCTGAATAGACAAAGTGACAGCTTATTAATTTCATAAATTTACTTTCTTTTTTGTTTTATTCCTTCTGAAATCATTTGGCAAGACAGGAATAAATACAAATATGACATGTGACATGATGAAATTTAATTCTGAAATGCATTCCTAGATTGATATAGAAAGGTACTGTGAAAAAAAAAAGAAATTGCATTAGAAATTCATTCACTGTTGAAAAACATCTGATTTCTCTGGTCACCTCAGTTTGATGAGTGCCTGATTTCATCGAGTCACATCTCATTTTTGTTTCTTTTAGATATGGCTGTGCAAGATGTAGTGATGTTGCAGATTGATTTTTGACCAACCCTGGTTGCTTCCCTTCACCAGACACAAGGGACGTTGAACAAACAGTGAAAGGACAGAAAAACCAGTTTTCATCTTGTCATTTAAAAGATTGATTGAACTGAAAAGAAACTGTTAATGAAATTATTATTATTGTTAAATTTTCTTACACCATGAATTTTTTGGAATTTTTGATGTTTGTTTCGAGCAAAAAGGGCAAAAGTGATTTTTTTTGTTTGTCTTTACACAACTTTCTCAACACCTCTTTATATCTGGCAAAGGGAGATAATAGGGTTGGTCAAAAGTAATCTCCATTAGTTGGGGATGTCATGTCTTCACTTGAGCTCTTGATCCAATCACGTATGTGTATGACTTGCTGTGTGACAGGTGAGTGCCGAGCAGTGTCCATCGCTGTCCACTATGGTGCAGAACCACTTTGAGTCAGTGCAGATCTACATGGGCGAGCGCTGCTGCAAGTCTGGACATAGACAGAGTCTGGTGCCTCTCACAGTGTGAGTCTTAGCTCCTTAACTCTTTGTATCTGTTACTGTTTTGATGAGTATAACAGAAGCATTCAGCTGTTTTGTTGTTTGCCCTGTATAACAGAGCAGAGAAATTCTGTAAATGTTCAATTGAAATATTTATACATAGTTCTTTGACTATGACATCTGGGATTGTCACAGCGATGACATTTAAGGGAGTGTATGTGACATGTTGGGTAGCTTTGCAGAGATAAAATAAGGTGAAAACAACATTTGCTGTATTACTTGGGTATCACAGAAAGGTTGAAACAGAATGCTCACAGCATTCCATACCTTCACAATACAAGCTTTATACACTTGATACAGTTTCTTTTTAGCTCAAATTTAAAAAAAAAATCAGTGCTGCCAGTGTTATATTGTTTCAGCCTGGCTGAGATTCTGTGAGTGTTGTTTTGAGAACAAGATATTGTCATAGAAAACAAAAAATTGGGCCAAAACAGATTTTCCCCTGTGAGAGTTAACTTGTCATGTGCATAGCAGTAGAGCAGTGTTAGACAGTGAGACAGCCCTCTGTAGGTGGGGGAAAGGGGAAAAGAGACTGTAACACCACTAAGCCTGAAGATGTGGTCCCCAGGTAAAAGGCTAAGAAGCAGATAAGAGGGTATGATGTTGCCTTATATAGAGTATCAAAGCAGTACCAGATAGGTCCTAAAATGGAATCCTCAAGAAAAGTGGTGAAGGAACAATGTTATTATTGTATCATGTATAGTACTGAATCAACAACAGGCCCTGATATCGAACTGAGAAGGCAGTAGGCAAAAGGATGGACCATCAAGTATTATCATGTCATGCAGGTAGTATTTAGGCACCTTCTGATTGGCCTTAGCATGGGATCAAAGAAAGAGACAAAGTGCAGACCACATTTGATAGGTGCTAGGACAGAATTGTCAGGGAAAGGGGGAAAAGAGGCTGTTGGTACAGGGTATTACTGTGCCATGTGGGCTGTGTGATACAGGGCTCACTAATATCCTGGGAAAGTCTGTCAAGGGATTGCCTTGGCTTTTGCTTCGACCACAAGTCTGCCTCACGTCTTGGCTTGACCTTGTTACAGTGGGTAGGAAATTTGTGATTAAAACTCTTCACGGTGAGTGACAGATTTCATAAATTTAATGAACCTAGCTGTCCCCCAAATAATGATAGTGGTGAATAGTTTTAATGATTTAGTAATGGAGGAGAAAGTCTGACCTACTTCTGGCCAGAAATCCCATTGGGTTTTTCCAAAATCTTGTGTTCTACTATTGAAACACCAGATCGGCTTTGAAACTGAGCCTTCAGAAAAGAGACTAAGAGGCAGACCAGAATATCAACGTAACATATGAGATGTGACATGATGAAATCAGGCTTTTGCCAAATTTTGAGCATATGGAGTTACTGATATCACTATGAAGATTATTCATTTCCCTTTCTGTGTGTGAAAATTTTTTTTTCTACCTTAATTAGACATTTAGATATTGTTAATTAAAGACAATGGGGGTGACCTGTCGCTGCAGCTGAATTTAGTGAGAAAATGGCCAATCACTTTTATTTACCCTGATTAATTCCTCTAAAGCCATGGTACTAAATTACAATTTTTGGGCTTTTACTCAATCTGCTACAGCAAATTTAACTCTGAATTGCATTTTTAGATTGATATAGAAGGATTCTATGAAGAAAAAAAAATTGCGTTAAAAATTCATTAGTTGTTGGAAAAACATGATTTCTCCGGTCGCCTCAATTTGACGAGGGGCTGATTTCATCGTGTCGCGTCTCATATGTAGTAAGGGAACATCATCAGAAAGACTGTAGGATGGAATCTTCAAGAAAGTGACTGAGAAGCCAGCCATGGGATGTTACTGTGTCATGCATAGGGTATTGAAGCATGACATGATAGATATTAGGACAAAGTAAACATATTTCTGTGCTCTCTCTCTCTCTCTCTCTCTCTCTCTCTCTCTATCTATCTATCTATCTATCTATCTATCTATCTATCTATCTATCTATCTATCTATCTATCTATAATATACGTACATAATATGGAAGCATCACATGCTAGATTGAAGGATGGAGACCTTCAGAAAAGTTTGTTACAGGCAGGTCATACAGTATTACCGTATCCAGCATATGGTGTTGAACCACATTAGATAAATTCTTAGATATAGTGAGCAAAGTGTAGCGATAATGAATGTTTCCTACTTTAGTAGGAAAATAAACCTTTTGGCATATCTACACTTCTGTGCTTATATCCAGCTATTCATCTGGTTTCTTGTATCAATAGTTCAGTTTCACAAACTGTTGTGAGCACAACTTCTTCATGAAAACAAACTGACATCCCTGGTCCAGACGACAAAGCAGATTTGTCAGGCCTGTTTGGGAACATTGTCAGTGTACTTTTTTATATTATGTATGTAATGTCAGTCTTAAGAAAGTAAGATAATCTCAGCTTTAAGTGCCTGTCTGTTTTTGCAGAGATGAATTTTGTGGGTAAAATTTGGAAATTTTGTCCAGATAATGGTGTTTCTGCCTATTCTTTATCAGATTTTTAACTGCCAAAGGTTCTTTATTGTGCTTAATGTACACATGGGACCTCCAAAATATGTTTGCCCTTATCAGAGAAGGCTAGACATCAGGCTTTTCTACACAACAAGCCAGTGAACCGTTGAATCACTCAAAAAATTCAGATTCTAATAATATTTGAATGTTTCCCATTCCCTGACGACAGGGTCCGAGACTCAAACCAGTGACCTCCACGATGTGAATATTTTGCCGAGAAGCAGATACCTTGGCACATGTTCATTGCGACCCTCCATTGTCAGTGCAATCTGATCCTCTGCTAGCTTTATCCTCTGTTACTCTGATCTAGTAGGTCTTGATGGTTTTGTGAAAGTGATCACACCACTTCTATTTTCTCCTCCTATAGTTGTGCAGCATTTACAATATCAAAATGTCACTGATATGTTAACTGCATGGTGTGTGTTCGTTACAGGCGAGAAGAGCTGGTGAAGCAGCTGAGCGTGGAAGTGGTCGATACTCGCAGACCCTTCCAGCTGGTCAGACAGGAGAGTATACACGGGCTAGAGGGGGAGCAGAACTTCCTGTCTCCCCGAGTGGAGGGTAGAATCTACATCTTGACCGAAGAGGTGGGTCTGTCCTGTGGGCTAGTTCAGTCTCTGTAATGAGGTGTAGAATATTGTTGATTCTGTATGTCATTTATCATGCCATGTGGAGAGCAGAAGCTACATTTCAACTGAAGAGATGGGTCTGTCTTGTAGGTTTGTAGAGTCAGAATGATGTAAATTTGTATGCTATTTTTTGATTTGATTTAACATGTACTGCCACAGCGTTTGTTATGCCGAGTGGAGGGCAGAATCTACATTCACCCTGAAGAGGTGGGTTTGTTGTGTGAGTTTGTTGTATGGGTTTATATGGATTGTTGTGTAGGTTTGTTGTTGTTTTTTTATGTGGGTTTGTTGTGTGGGTTTGTGCAGCCAGTTTTGTATAGGTAGTTATTGTGACAAATACTATCACAACTCTGTGTTTCCATGTTAGCTTACTTGACATCATTATGGTACCACTGACAACAACTTTTGTCACCCTTAGCAGAGGTCAGAATCTACTTTCTTTTTGAGCAGATGAGTTTGTCATCTGAATTTGTACATCATTGATCTAAATCATAGTGCTCTGGCCCACTCGTGTTCCACCTCATCTTATCTCACATATAGTGTCACTGACAAAAACTTCTTGTCACTCTGGGTAGGGGACAGATATTTTACCTAGAGAGATGGGTCAGTTATGTATGGTATAGAATATCACAATCGCTGGTTTGTGTTCTATGGTCATTGGCCTGACATATAATTCCATCAATATGAGCCTTTTGCCCAGTGCAATGGCAGACACAGATTCTTGAATGACATCCAGTATTGGTGAGTCTCAGTCAGTAGCTGACAAGATCAGTGGCTTTAAGGAAGAAAAGATACTGGATAAAATGATAGTGGTCTTACTTTTAGAGAAAAAACAAATGGACATTTCAGTATCTTATCTTTTCTTAACAATGGCCTCCTTGAACATCCGCAGAAACGCCACGTGATGTTGTCGCTCAAGCCCAGCACCATGCACCGCAACCTCAGCCTGGTGAAAGAAGAGTCTGGCTCCATGTCCTGTAGCTCCTTCAGCAGTCAGGCCTCGGACGAGACATATTTCTGATTCTTCCACTCATTTTGATAGGACGAGAATATGAGCGTATACGTATAGTTAGGTAGTCTTTACAATGGACATGGATGTATAAATGATTCCTCCAAGTGTACACTAAACATTCAAGGTGCTGGGACCCAGTGCTACATAGTCTTATGCATTAACTCTTGGACATGCTTTTTTATGCTTGAAGTTATGTTTTGTTTAGAAACTTATGTATGAATCTATTTGTTTCCAAAGAGACCTCACAGATAATAAGTCAGAAAAATCCGACCGGCACAGTTACCCTGCCCTTCACCTGCAGATACTGTAATAGACCGTGCGTGTCAAACATTGGTAGATTCAGTCATGAAAAACACTGCAGGACTAGGAAAGGACAGTCAAAGTGGAAATGTTTGTAACAGTCTGTTTTCTGTATCCACCTTGATAAATTTGCCTACCTCTGCCACCACATTAGATATCCAATGGCCAGTCCAAGACTAGTGTTGTAGTTTCCTGAGTCCTATAACATTGTTGAATGAAGAGTGGCAGTGCAAACATTTTTAAGTAATCAAGAGTCAAAATTTTGAGGAAACGGGAGTTTTTGATTTGATCCCCTGTGTTTTGGTATCGATGAAACTAGACTTTGGTTGTATTTTTGTTTGTGTTTGAGCTGTTGTTTTGTTGAGAGCAGTGCAGGGATGGGCAGCACAGGGCTTGTCTTGTAAACATGACTGGCTGCGTAAGATAGAAGGAAAGAAAAGATCAAGAGGGAACTACAGTGGAACATACTTAAACCAAAAATGGCTAAACTGAAAACATGGCTGAAGCAAAAGAAAAATTAATGCGTTTTTTTTTTTTCTCTTTTACTTTTTGTTAATGGACAAGCGATAAACCAAAGTTAACATTTGTGGGAACACAGCTGAACCGAAAACAATGACCCTGATTTTAGTGGAAACCAGCGACCTATTCTTAATCAAGCATGCGTAGTACTGTTCTCCCATTGTCAGACCTGAGGCCACTAGCAGGTGTCAAAGATAGAGAGGGGTAGGGGATGAAGGAATCGCATCAGTAAAGCAAGTGCGCGTTGTCTGTGGAATCTAAATTGTACAGTATGCTGATGAGGTGAGGCGGATAACATGTCATCGGAGGTCATGATGCACTTTATCTGATGTGGCATGATGTTACGGCACCATATAGTTTCAGATGACCCACGTGGTAAGTTACATTAACATATCAGTTTGGATAAATCAAAATATGTTTAAACCAAAATAAAATGTTGGGTTCCTAAAATTTTGGTTTAAGCGTGTTCCACTGTATATGCATTTTCACTCCTCATGTACAATCTGCATAAAGGACAATGTCAAAAACTCAGCCTTGCAGGGTCCGTCTATTCACTCTACAAAGACACATTACCATCCATGTCGCAGCAACTACATCTCAACTAGGTTTGAAAGTTTTACTAAAGACTGATATAGGAGTGTATTTGTTTGTACAACAGAGCTGGCCATTATGGCTTTGCTGGTTTACAAAGTGATGATTTCATTTAGTTCCATTTTTATTTTGTTTACTCCAGTGTTTGTTATCTATGAGCAACAGCAGCCTATGATGTACATTTATGTCTCAAGGTGAGACCAGATAGCATGATTATTTAGGCCTGTCTCAAGAACCTCGCGTGCCATGCAGTCAGTGTGCCATTTTTATTGTGCTTTGTTATCCGCCTATCCAACTATCTTGTTGGGCATTGTAGGACGGGCTGTATTTGCTGTGCAAACACTGTTTCAATTTATTTCCTCATTCCAGCTCTTTGTCCCTTGTTGTTTTTATTTTTCCTACTTCCACTGCCATCTGGGGGAGTGTGAGACATTGCATAAGGAATATTTTATTTGTCCTCTAGGAAATGTGTTATATGATGTGTTGGAATATCATGAAAAGTACAAACAATGAATATTGAGTATAGTTCAGTTACATCAGTAGGCCTTTCAGCCTTTGTAGGGTGCTGTCTCAGCCATGTGTATCGAGTGTACTGAATGAGCATGTGTTTATATACTTACACACATATGTACACACATACATGGATCTGTTTGGCACACACACACTCACTGTGAACTATTTTGCCTGTGACTACAGAATGTGACCGCTGATGTGGTATCAGTCAGTGTAAATGACCACTAAATGTGATGCACACATTGAAAGTTGTGATACATATATCATGCTGGAATTGTTTAATGAACCAACGGCTTTGATAGTGTCATTTTATTTTTCAAGTAAGCCTAAGGACCAGAGCAATAGCAAATTCCACAAGGCAGCGCTGAAGCAAATAAGATTGTCTTTATTCATCATCATAGGCAACACAAATAGATGAAGCTATGTAGGTCTTATGAATGGGTGTTTAGATTTTTTGCCCATTGCTTTAATGGGACAAGTGGCCACCATCGTAGCTTCCTGGTCAAGTGTGTTTGTGGTTTTGGATAGGTGGCCGCAAAATTAATTTGGCCTTAAATCTTCAAATTTGTCTGTCCATGAGGATCTATCTCATTTCCCCATCTCATTAATCATTTGAATACTCACTTCTTATTTATGTGCATATCCGAATAGGGACTTAAATTTACAAATCTGTGACTCACAGACCCCATTTTCAGAGTTAGGTGCC
Source organism: Peronia peronii (assembly GCA_039654565.1). Taxonomy (NCBI): domain Eukaryota; kingdom Metazoa; phylum Mollusca; class Gastropoda; order Systellommatophora; family Onchidiidae; genus Peronia; species Peronia peronii. The sequence continues at coordinate 9,137 of JBCEWB010112258.1, forward strand.
TTTTTTTTTTTGAATATGTACAGAACTAAAAAGTGAACACTCAGTGGGTTAGAAATAAAACATGAATGTGGGTCTGGTAGACTTTGAGGGCCAATTGAATCTTATTTTAGTGTGAGTTTTGAATACATGTAGTACCCTAATTACTGCTGTGTTCAGTGAGAAAAGATAGCTGCTGATACACTTGGAATCCGTGTGTAGTTCTTCATGACAGCAATGACAAAGAAGATGAGACTTGCTTGTCAAATGATGATGATCAAGTACTTGATTCCAGAATGGTAGTGGTTAATGCAGAGCACAAGATTTACACTGCAAATCACAATTAGCTTCGCTGAATTGTTCCCTTTACAGAAGGACAAAGTTTTTGTGCTAGCAAACAGAAGAGATCTCTACCAGGGGAGGTAACTGTAGCTGTCAGATGCAGAATGTATTCTTCTTTTTTCAAGTTCAGCGATATTGTTGTTCAATGTTCAGAACATTTCAGGATTATTCTGATAGATAAAGATGTATGCACACAATTTTTTACCTATTTATTATACATATAATGTAATAGATATATATTCCATATTTATAATGTTTATGTTAAATGTGACCGGTTAGTGTTTTGTTCAGCTTTACTATACCATCTTTGCTCCAATTAACATAATATATATTTATCTATGTCGTCAGTGTTGCAATCAAAACACTTTGACTCCATATTTCTGACATTAGAGATTGTTGTCAAGTCAGATCCATTTTGTCCAAATTTGCTTGAAAATTTTCCAACAGATTCTCTATTTGAATGTTTCAGACTATATTCTTAGGACTTCTCTTATGCATGGACTGCATTCAGGCAAATCTGAGTCAGTTTTTTTTTTTAAACGTTGTGTAACTGATATTCAGACAGGGTTTAGGGTTTTTTGTGCGATATCAACGATATATGTTATCTGTCCAGGAAACTGTCCACTGCTTATGTTGATATTGATTGAAGAGCAGTAACTGTTGCTGTTTTCCGCAGTAGCCTGAGTTTAGGCAGTAGATTACTCAGCTTTAGTGGACGTTGCTCTCACACTATCACAAGTTGAAAGAATAGTGTTGGTTTATGTTAGTGCCATTTCTGTGTTGGAGATGAGTCGGTGTCAAAGACATGATGTTGATAGCTGGAAGTAGAAGCTCGGACATAACGCCAATTTTTGTAGAATTGTTAGCCAGGCTCTTACGACCAGCCATCAATAGATATCAGTGCCATGTATGGACAGATGCCGACAGTATAATCAATGACTGTTAATGTTGCTATATATATATTTATAGATTTATTACATATGGATACCGGTACATACATTTTTTTTTTTTAATGTTCATATCACAACTATATTTTTGGTATAGAAATTTATTCTAAGCACATTTGAAAATAATTAAAAATTGGTGTTTGTGATTTATTCATGTCCAGATGTGTTCCATTTTAGAGATAAAAAATGGCAAAAAATATGAAGGAGATTGTTTGGTACAAATTTCTTGATTTATGTATTGGACTCTGTGAACTCTTTCTGGGCCACTCTCACTTGCTGGTTAACAGTGTATTATGTACTTTGCTCAGTACAACACTGACCACATATTACAGACGTACAGCAGGATAGCTAGTGAGGAGTGGACATGCAAACAGTGCTAAGTGAGTAGATTTAACATCCATCATCTGTCGGCACGAGTGAATGCAGTGTTTGTTACCGCACACAGATAGAGTTATCCCTCCTCCATTTGTTGCGATCTTCACTAGCCCTGCTGACTTGATGGATTCTCATTTTGCTGGACTCAGTCATGTTACTAACGAGAAGAGCTAATGGTCTGCTTTTTTTTCTTTTTCCCTCAGTCTTGCCTTGAAGAAACAATCTTCACAAGAGTACATTTATAACATCAGATTCAAGTTTTGAGAAAAGTGGAGCTTTGACCACATCTCTTGTATTTTGACGTCAATGAAACTAAACTTTGGACATTTTTATTAGTCATTTAGTCAAACTTTTGTCTTTAGGACAATGAATGAGTAGGCAGTACAAATGTGGCAACGTATATTAAAAGAAAACAAAGAAACAAAAATGGCTTCGTTCAGTGGGCATTTCCTGACCTCAAGTGAAGATGTTGTGCTGTTGATTGGCACCAAAACGGGTAAACCTGTGCTGTGTCATATTTGCCTGTGATCTTTATTGTTAATGTCTTTTATTTTATTGAGGCTTCCTTTGTGTGTATCTTGGCACCAAAATAGAAACCCTGTGGCAATGAATGGGCTCAGCTGAGTAGATATCACCACAAATAATATGCATATACTGTCTATATGTTTATATAAATTCTGATACTATGCTATTCTTCCCAGAATTTTTTCATAAACCGGTACATCATTGTTTGCTTATATTGCTGTTTTTTTTTTTTCATTGGCTTCCTCAGCACTGGATCAGAAAATTTTGTCCTCATAGGACATGAAATGTTGGTCTTCTTTCTTATCTCTGTCATGTATATGCATAAAATACGGTCGAGTCCGTTTAAATCGAATTTGCTGATACCAACCTAATGGGTTCGATTAAAGAGAGTTCGTCTTCCAGTTTTTAACATGGGGGGGGGGGGGCAATTCTGGAATGCCCAATGGGGGATTCTTTTCTTTTCTCCGGGG
>JBCEWB010112269.1:0-11771 GCA_039654565.1 Peronia peronii
TCAAGCATACTGTTTGTGTGCCTTCTGGAAATAGATGACGTCACGCCCGGTCTACGGTCAGTTACGGGAAACCGAGCTGTCCGAGCGATCCCGCCTCTTTAATTGTTAAAATCTCAAATTTAAGAAGCCATCGGCTTCTAGTTTGTAAGTTAGTGGGTTTACAATGACCGTAGCATTTCATCTGAGGCAAAAACAAAAAGAAACTTGACACAATAAAATGATGTTGCACTACCCCTTTAAAAACCTGTACTCTTCAGGGATGAGCACTATATAAATGCTCTCTTTTATTGTTGTTATTTATTCTTTTTGTTAGCTACCTTAGTTTGCCATTTGATCTTCTTCACTGGTTGATGAGGAAAACAGCCGCAGTAGTTTAATTAGTGTGTCTTATAGTATACAAAATATCCAGTTCTCATTATTTGCTGCAAATATATCTTATGGCCAAAGTCCGAAGTCGGTCAAAATCGTAAGTATCTGGCCAGTGTGGGAGATAACCAATGTCATTGTTAATTCTTGATTTCAGGATTTGTCCAACCAGGTAACGAAATGGCATGGACCAATCGGCCAAAAGTGGAAGAAAAAAGTCAAGGGCAGATTTCAGTGAGCCCGTATAATCTCATACTCGATGGTCTCTTTACTTTATCAGTCTCTCTTTACTTTATCAATCTCGCTCATCACTTGTTACAACAAGCTGAACTTTTGTGACATTTGGTTCCAACAGTACAGTTTCTTGTTTATTCATTTATAGTAATTTGTTGTACACTTGGTGCAATTATACAGATTGCAGTGTAGCAGTTTCTCATGCAGAATGGAAAAATCACTTCTAGAATACAGCTGCTGGAGAAAAAGATGTTATTCCTAACTTGTAGAAAACACCTTTGACATTCATGATAACTGCAAGAACGCTTCTTGGATCTCCGCGACCTCTGTCAACATCTTGTAAACTAAGTGCGTACATTGTCTCCAACTTTCACTGGTGGGAATTTTGCATCTGAATTTTTAAGTATCTTCGCACCTTCAGCTTGCAAATGAAACGAATTTGGGTCAGGGATTTCCCGCCTCTTTGTGAAATAGCCGACCAAAGTAGCATACAACACCGTTAATTTCAAGTATTGGACCTTGGCCACACTTCTCAACCAAAGTGTGAAAGGACCGTCCAAATCTGGAACTGGCCACACTTTGGGCTTTGGCTGTAACATATATACGACTCTTTGTGTTTGCCGACCATGTACAAACTTTGCACAATATTATTTACAATGACAAAAATAAGCAGTTTTGCTAACTTTTAGTACATTTTAGATATGACATCTGTCTCCCAGATGGTTCCTGTCACCCCAGCATGTGTGTCCAGAGGAAGCCATAGATATTCATGAAGATATCAAGTCCCACTCTTCGATTGGTATACACTGGGGAACATTTCAGCTGAGTTATGAGGTAAAAAAAAAAACAACAGGTTAATCTGTTACATATTTTGGTGATCCGTGAAAAATGTCGCCACATGCCACAACATGCAGATGCATTTTTCCTACTTGCTGCACTTTTCAGGCTGGTTGCACTTTTTTTTGGCTTTCTTCATTGTTTTTTTTGTGTGTGTGTGTGTTTTTTTTTATTTTCTTTCCATTAATGAAAATTTGGGGCTCATTTTTAACGGTAAAATCAAAGCTCTCTAAGCAATGCCCATATAAGGACTCCTTGCTACATTATGATATTTCTCACCATGTCACCCAAACCTGGGGTTTATCAGTGCCAGTTTTGTCAGATTGTCATCATAATAGCCATGCGCAGCTCAGTAGACACTCCTTCATACTCAAAGATGAGATCCTCTTAGAACAGAAGAACAAAAATAGAATGCTACATGGCCCATTCAAGTCCTTTCAAGTGGTCTGAAGTCTGCAATCAAAAGAAATGATACCAACCGCTCAGAGTTTGGAAAATGCCTCATGAGGAACATGCTAGACATCCTGTTGATAATATTGTCCCTGGGACTAATATAAAACTCCCATACTACTCGTCGCCGAGGATACATTTCCTCTGAGAAGAAATATTATGAAACCATGCCCTCTTCGACATCTCAGCAGAGAAAAAGAGATCTATAATTATAGGCTTTCTCGAGCCACGAACTCAGTGGAATGTTCTTTTGGCCGCTTGGCTCCAGTATGGCGGATTCTTTTTCGCCAAATAGATGAACAACCAGAGGCAGCCATTGACATCGTAAAAGCAATTACAGTCTTGCATAACTTTCTAATTATCTTTGAGAATGAGCATTCCACAGTGAAGCTGACAGAAACTGAGGAAGAAGCTACACCAGTGAAAACAGCAGACTCTTATATTGCATCTCTGTTGTACATACAAACATTGATGCGTCCGGAAGCAGAGCCACACAGAACTCCATACGAGAGGCTTTCATGCAATATTTCACTAGCCAAGAAGGCTCTGTACTTTGACAGGGTGATAAATGTTACCTTAAAGAATAATTCAAGCTGTTGAAGGACAGTATTATTACATGTACGTATGTACTTGAATAAAACAAGACATAAGGAATACCCATTGCATCGATGATAAAAAGATAAAATTATGACCTAATAGCACATTTGGAACACTTTCCATGAGACAATTATAAGTAGAAAGAGAAGGGGTGGGGAATCCTTGCCTATTGTTGCAGAGAGAGAGACAGACAGACAGACAGACAGGCAGAGTGAGAGAGAGTGAAAGAGAGAGAAAGAAAGAGAGAGAACAAAATTGGAACAGGCCTACTGCACACAATGTTTTTAGTTCTAGGTGTAGGAGTAAATCTAGACTCTATGCAAAATATAAATTAAATGTACTTTTTCCATTTGATTCAAGTTCCTCAGCAATCTCATGTCATTCAGTGTTAGTAAAAGTTCTGTTGCTGTAATTCAATTGCAGTCCGTTTTGTTGTAAATAGCTGGTCTTTTTTCTACAGCATTAACTAAAAGTTCTGAGTCCATAACTAATTCACTGTGGTTTTTCAACTTTAATAAATTTTCAGTAAAGCAAGACCCATGCACCGTTTCACAGAAAGCAAGGATTGATTTGTGTCAAGGCAACAGGCTTTCCTGCCTTCAATATTTAGGGCTGTCAGAGTTCCACGGGATCTGCGAAAATCTGGGGTTTCTGGTGATCTGCGGTTCTGGCATCGCGGTTGTCAAAATCGCCGGTAAAATGGTAAATTTAGAGTCTTTTTCTCTGCTAGCAAATATCCAATATGGAATTGTAACAGGAGATCATCCGCGGTACAGGGTTTTGTGCATTCTTGCCAGATTGGATTTATGTTCATCTAGGAGGAAATAACTATGAAATCATAGTGCCTTGTGATATTAAATTAGATCTACCCCTTTGGCATTTAAGAAAAATGCAAGCCTGGCAGAGCTAGGCCCAAAAGATCCCCTTCCAGTCCACACCAGGAAACATATTTTGAATCTCTATTTTGTAGCCTACGTAGCGGATGGAATGGAGTGGACGATTGGTGGATTAATATTATAAATATCATTACTAATGACAGTTTAGAGTTTTGCATTTTGAAAAAAAAAAAAAAAAACCCTGTAAGTATAAGGAGCGCTTCACCTCATTATCCTATGTAGGACAAGTTCTGGTCCTTCGACAGTATTTGAGGCCAGTAGATCTAGATCTGTATCTAGATCTGGATCTTCTTTCTGGATTATTTCAGTGTCGCCCGTGTGTGTCATCATTTGGACGGTTTGGTGCTTCTACAGCGATTAAATTTATAATATTACTGGTCACTGTTAGACTACATTTGAGATCTGGATCTAGTCTCTAGTTGTACTGTAGTATTATGTGCACTGTCAGTCAATGTTATTTATCATTGGCATTAGACTCTAGTAATGATTAGAATTTCTTGTACTGTTTTTCATGTAACAAAACATTCAGTTTGCTTTGGTATGTGATTAGGTCTTTGTGGGATGAAATGAGAGTTGTGTGTAATTTTGTATGCCCCCGAGTTCAGGGGTTGGCTCAGTTTTGCACTGACAGCCCTGAATATTCTAGGCTAGGCACCGAGGCATGCATCATGTGAACGGATAATCCGGACACTAAAGAAGAAAAAGTATCCATTGTTAAATAGCACAATCTTATATATATGTGTGTTTAGTATTGTTTTTATGTCATTTTTCACATTTTCAAATCTGTAGTCAGAATTGAGATTTATGGAAACAATGGGTCTCTAAAAACTCTTCCATCTGAGGGTTTTGTCGAATGACAGTTCAAATCTAAGCGTTACCCTTAGTTGCTCCCGTCAACAAATCAACTCACCGGAAATAATAAAAAAGGAATCGCATGCACTCTGCGTTCTCTACTTATTTATGTAGTGAATAAATTCTCCGCCAAGATGTAGAATTGACTTTTATGAATCGGAAAGACGAGATGGACAGTTGGTTGCTTAGATTCGAGAGGTTCTCCGTGTCAAATATATGGAAGGAGGAGGACTGGGCCACTATGCTGAATGCCTTGTTGACTGGCCATGCATTGGAGGCTTATTGTAGGCTGTCACAAGAGGAGGCCGTGAAGTACGAAAAAGTGAAGGAGGCACTGCTCACACGATACAACTTGATGGAAGATGGCTACAGAGTCAGGTTCAGAAGCTGTAAGCCTGAGGAAGGAGAAAGTCCATCAATGTTCGTGGTTAGGATCAGGACATACCTTGAGAAGTGGATGGAGCTGGCAAAGATGGAAAAGAATTACGAAGGCGTGCGTGACTTGTTTGTGCGAGAACAATTTATGGATGCCAGCCCTGAAGGTCTTGCCACACATTTGAGAGAGATGAGCTTAAAGACGGCGGAGGAGATGACTGAGGCAGCTAACAAGTTCCTGGTGGCCAGAAATCGGCGACTGAGTGACATGCCTCGAAACCCAACACTACCCACTAGCCGTGTTAAGTTAGACTGTGGAGGAGATAAAGAGGAACCCAATGTTTGTTTCAAGTGCAAGAAACCAGGACATTGGGCTATTGAATGTAGGGAAGGGAATCAAAGCCAACCGATGTGTTTCAGGTGCAGGAGACCAGGGCATGTGAACAAGAATTGCCCGTTAAAGGAGAGGGCAGCAGAGGCTACAGCTAAGAAAGCAGCAGGAGCCGTTATGATGGTGGTTGAAGGAAACTCATGCACATCTAGGAAGGCTGTGGCGTTGTTGGACACTATGGAGGACGTCAAGGCTGAGATCCAGAACGGTGAGTTGCGATTGGCAAATGGGAATAGGGTCCCAGTCTTGTCCAACTGTGGAGCCTGTGGTGATCAGGAGATAGTGGAGGAGCTATGCTTGCTGATGCTGAAGGGTCTTGTGGGAGACAAGACAGTTAATGTATTGAGGGATATCGGCTGTGAAGGCATTGTGATGCATCATGAGTTAGTTGCTGACAACCAACTGAGCGGAAACTGCTGTCTTTTGAGGAGAATAGACAACACGATGCTGCTGACAGAGAAGGCCATAATCAACGGTGAGACACCCAATCTGAGCGGGGAAGTAGAAATGTTATGCATCCCAGAGGCCATATGTGACTTGATTGTGGGCAACGTGGAGGGAGCCAGGAATCCTGATGTCCCGGACAAGTCTATGACAGTGGATGCTGTGATAACGCGGGCTCAGGAGGGGGAGGCCAAGTCTAGACCGTTACAGATGCCTAAGGTTGAGAGGCACGGAGGTGTGGATAGGAATTGACTTATCCAGCTTCAGGAAGAGGACCGAGCCATACAAGCAATGGCGCAGGGCAAGACCCCAAAGTTGAAGGGTCAAAAGATGATAACCTTTAAGAGAAAGGGTGGAGTCCTCTATAGAATTTACCATGATCCTGAACGAGGAGGTAGGACGACGATGAGGTACGTAGTTTTGCCACAGAGTTTGCGCAGATATGTCATGTCTGTGGTGCATGATTCCATCACTGGAGGTCATCTTGAAATCAGAAAGACACGGGACAAGGTCACTAATAATTTCTATTGGCCTGGAGTGGATGGAGACGTGGCGAGATACTGCAAGTCCTGTGATATTTGTCAGAAGACCTTTAAAAGAGGACTGGTACCACGAGTACCTCTGGAGAAAATTCCAGTTGTGCATGTACTTTCAAGAGGGTGGCAGTGGTCATTGTGGGGCCGTTGGATCCCCTAAGCGAAGCAGGGCATTGGTACATCTTGATGCTAGTGGTCTGTGCCACCAAGTACCCTGAAGCAGTCCCACTGAGGAAGATAGATACAGAAACAGTTGCAGAAGCACTGATGAGCATTACAGTTGTCTAGGAATATCGGAAGAAGTGCTTAGCGACCAAGGCACCCAGTTTATTTCAGATTGCATGAAGGTAGTGTGCAGACTTCTCGGTATCACCCAATTAATGAATACACCCTACCATCCGATGTGCAGTGGGTTGGTGGAGAAGTTTAACAAAACTTTGAAGACCATGCTGAAGAGACTTTGCAGTGAAGAGCCGAGACAATGGCACTGTTACATCAATGCCCTGCTGTTCACTTACAGAGAGGTGCCACAAGAGTCAACTCATTTTGCACCCTTTGATCTATTTGGATGGGAGGAGTGTCAGAGACCCCATGAACATCCTGCGTGGACCAAGAAGAGAAGAACCAGAAGTCAAGTTCAGTATCAGTATGTCCTTGAACTATGCAAGAGACTAGATGACATTTTGATAATAGCTCACGAGGAGGTGTCGAAGGTTCAAGCTAGGCAGAAGAACTACAACAGAAAGAGTAAGCATGTCCAGGAGACAAGGTACTAGTATTGTTGCCCACAGACACCAACAAACCAATGGAAGGGGCCATACGATATAGTCAAAGTGGTTGGCCTGAATGATTATAAAGTGAAGGTGAAAGAGAAAGAGAAAACACTGCACGTCGACCTCCTGAAGAAGTACATCTCCTGAGAAGAATGTGGCAAGTTGACAGATGCGATGGAGACCACAATACAGTGACGGCAGTCTACAACAGGGGAGAAGAATTAGGAGATGTAGGCCTGTCAGTGAGTGCTGCCAGTATGGCAGTTGTAGAGGACTATGAGGTTGAGGAGGAAGAGGTGTGTCCTGAAGACCTCCCTGAACTTGGAGTTCGGGCCAGAAAGAAAGCGTCAGTGACCTACGATATGGCGAGCAACTGACCCGCTCCCAGTTAAAAGAAGTGGAGGCTGTGGCATCGTTGTATACAAAAATATTTAGTGATCACTCTGGGAGCAACAACCTGGCAGAACATTATATCGACCTTAACACACTTGTTCGCCAGAGCCCTAACTCATTGCCTTATGCATTTCTTGAAGCACTGACGTCAGAATTCAAGGAGATGGAGGCAGTGGGCATCACCTGCAAGAGTTCTTCACCATATGCATCGCCATGGTGGTCGTCGAGAAAAGAGATGGGTCTGATCAGATCTGCATAGATTATCGGAGGCTCAACAAACTTACGATCTTTGACCCACATCTGATGACGTCTCCGGCTGAAGTTTTCCAGAACATGCAGGAGTACTTCTCGAAGATTGACCTCAGTAAAGGGTATTGGCAGATTCCTGTGCGACCTGAAGACGTCCCGAAGACTGCATTCATGACTCTTGACGGGCATTATGAGTTTGTTAGGATGCCTTTTGGCATGATGAATTCTGGAGCCACTCTGACTTATGCTCTGAAGAAGCTGTCGGATGGAATGGAGAATGTGATCGACTATGTCGATGATATTCTGGTGCATACCAGGTCATTCGAGGAACATGTGAGGACGTTAAAGGAACTATCCCAGCGGATGAAGGAGGCAAATCTAACAGCGCATCCAACAAAGTGCGTCCTTGGGGCAATGGTTGTTGACTTCTTGGGTCATCGCCTTGGGCTGCAGGAGGACAACGTCGTCGAGGTACGAGAAGCTCTGAGACCCCCGACGAAGAAGGAAGTGAGGTCTTTCCTCAGACTCATTGGGTACTACCAGGAGTTTATCCTGAACTTTGCCACTATGGCATCACCTTTGTCGTACCTCACAAGAAAGGAACCACCGAACACAGTGGAATGGGGCGATGCACAGGAGAAGGCCTACAGATAACTGAAGCAAGCCATTGTTTCCAAGCCGATTCTGTACCAGCCGAACTTGGACCAGGCTTTTATTCTGCGGACTGACGCATCTGATGTCAGACTTGGGGCAAGCCTATTACAGGAGGTCAGTGGTCGTTTATTCTCCATAGCCTATGCAAGCCATAAATTGCTTGATAGAGAAAAGAAATATTCAACGATGGAAAAGGAACGCTTGGCCATAGTTGGGGTATCAAGATGTTTTTGTTATATCTCTATGGAAGGCACTTCACCCTACAAACTGACCACAGATCTCTAGAGTTCTTATACGCTTCTATGTTTGAAAGCCCTAGAATAATGCGTTGGGCATTGTCTTTGTAGAGTTTTTCCTTTTATGTTGAGCATATCAAAGGGTCCGAGAATGTTGGTACTGACTTTTTGAGTCGTATAGGTTGATCTGGACCTGGAGAGATTTAGCCCATGTAAGGCACTGGTACAGACTATATGTTAAGACTGCATTTGATGTTATTGATGACATGTAGATATGTGATCATCATAGTTTCATGAAGTGTTCAGTTATTTAACTCACTAGTTTTAGTGCTGCGTTTGGCGTTTGTTTACCATGTGTCACAAGTTGGCATTGTTTGACAATTTGGTATTGTTGAATTGAATTTCATTTTGAGATTGCGCTTGAAAGGCGGGAGATGTCGTATATGTAGAAGATTTTTGCCATCGATGGAATGTCCATGTTTCGTTGAGTATTTAGAATTTTGTTTTATGTTACAAAATTCTTAAAAGGAGGACATGTGTAACAAATCATGATTATACATGTTGGGTACACACAAGTGTGTGTTGTGAGCAATATTTAGCAGATCGTAATTGTATAATTATACTGGGCCCATGCAAGTGTGTGTTGTGAGCGTACGTATGCTGACCCGTGGAAATACTGGGTCACCGAACATGTCTGAGATACTCTGTAAGCATTTTGTACGGGATTGTTTTTAGTCAGACCTTGTGTGTGTGCACACTACATCACGGTCTTATGTGTGGCAATGGTGGTAGTGAGGACTGGGAGGTTTGAGAGAGTTCGAGACAGGCACTATGTCATGGTTTTATGTGTGGCAGTAGTAGTAGTGAGGACTGGTAGGTTCGAGAGAGTTCGAGACGAGCTTGTGTCTATATAAGGGCTCAGCTGGAGAGGAAAGGGAAGAAAGTGCAATGCAGTGAGTGCTGTATGCATTAGAGTCAGACAGCTGCCCTGAAGTTTTTATTGTTACCAAGCACCTGCAATAAATTCTGCATCATTTCGACGTCGAGGATTCCTGTTCTTTTTTTCTCCATCCCTTGTGTGTCTTGTCCGTATTCACCGCCTGTTTACCACTTACAATGTCACAACTAACACCTATTCACATTCAAAGTTCGTGACATATACTTTAATTCACCAGGAAATTTGTGATATTTTTGTCATATTATGTCTGCAGCCTGATGGAAAATATTGATTCAACAAAGTGTGTTTTTTGCACACAATTGTTGGTATTAATAATAAATATAGAGGGATAAAAATTATATGGGGTTGTAGTTGTAGCGACCTTGTTCTTGAACAGCCTGAGTGCAGTGCAAGGAATGTGTGGTTTCAAGATTTGGCACAATTTGAGTAATTGTGAGCCCTGTAAATCAACTCAGCCAGCTACTGCCCTGTCTTCCCAGCCATCAGATATCTGACCTCTGTGATCCCAATTTAGATAGTGGCTTCCCAGGCTGAATTGAATGTTCTCCTTTCTGTACGCTGTGTTGTAGATGCTAAAACTCACAACTTGAAACAAAAGGCACTGCAAAAAAGTCAAGACCTTCCAGGGCTACTTTAAAGTCTGAATAAATGCTAGACGTATGACCACAATGCAAGTTGTGAAAGACTGGATTAAAAATAAGCCTTAAACTAAAACATTTAGGTTTATACCATTGATCCGGTCCAGTAAGTCCAGGGGAGGATGATGGGCAGGAAGGACTGTCATAAATGTGATAATGGTGAATAGAAGGCACGACCCTACGACAGGCCATTGTTCAACTGAAGGACATGATTTGGAGGGTTTGAAACAGTGTACAGCGTGGAATCGTTCAGGCCACCACTTAATGGGATTTTTCTTATACTTATGCATTTAATGATACTGGCCATGTATTTCTTTTTTTATCTTATCTATATTTGCATCCTCACTCAAACAACTGGACTTTCTTCTATTTCTGCTTTATGTTTTTTGTTTTAAGTCATCCGCTTTCAATCGATTCATTGATTACCATCAGGCCTAACATGTGGTAAATTTCAGAAGGCCTTCCTTTAATTTTCTTTTTGCATCAACTGTTAGTATTACCATTTATTTATTTTTCCCGTAATTTAATTAAAAACACTACTTTTATTATTCGGAGGACATTAGTTCAAATTTACTCCGAATGTTTTTAAGTCTGTCACTCATAGTGAAGAGTTTTAGTCATAAATTTTCTCTCCACGTCGTATTTTTAGGGCTTTTTTTTTTTCGCTTCCTTCCATAGTGCAGTCAGGTCCCACACTGGGAGTGCTGACGCTCAGTTCAAACTGAACCGGAAGTTTTCACTGCGCGTCGGGCCTATTTTGCTAGTACGTCTGTGGTCTGTCATAATTCTTTTTTTTGACTGTTTTTTTTTTTCTTCCTTCTGTGAGTTGCATTTTTGCGCTTTTTTTTTCTTTCATTGGCATTTTTGTGTTGCATTTTTCTGCATTTTGATGAATGTTTTTTGGCTTTTTTTTTTTTCTAAAATATGGCATTTTTCACAGATCACAGATATTTCCTGCTTTTTGGTTTGATTTACTTTTTTGTTTTGTAATGTCTTCTTATCATCTTCACTCCATCCATCCATTCATCTATTCATCCGTCCATTCATCCATACACCCATCCATACAATCATATATCCATCTTTGCGTCCTTCCATTCACCCATTCATCTATCCATTAATCCATCCATCCAACACCCTGCCAATACTCTGTCTATCCATTCATCCATTAGAAACAATTAGTAGATCAAATATTTGTTAATTTTCTGAGCAATGAAATAGATATGGAAAACATCCTGAGATACATGGTGAGGTTCTCTTTTATTTATTATATCTTACAGTTTTACCTGGAACCACGAGAAAAGATCAAAGATGAATTACAGAGGAGAGGGTTGGATCCATCATGTTTTATAACAGTCAAACATGGAGAAGTGACCATCACAGGTGGTAGCAAAGAAGAGGCCAAATTGTGATTTGGTCATATTTTGTTATTTTTTTTCCCACTATCAGAAAAAACAAAAGTGATTTTAACATGAGCACCTTTAGTAATGTTGGATAGTTTCTCAGGGATTGACAAGAAATATATACATCTTTAACAAGGATTTCCTTAGTCTTGTAGTGACTATTTGAAATGGTTCATATTGTTTACTTTATACACATTTGATTTACTTGTTTATGTGTACTTTGTCACATAATTATAATTGAAAAAAAGAATCAAAATTTTAGATATTTTTACCCACATTGTAGCAGGTTCTCAAGTGTAATACAGTTGAGTCCGCTTAAATCGAATTTGCTGGGACCAACGTAATGGGTTTGATTTAAGAGAGTTCGTCTTCCAGTTTTATTACAGGATTATTTCCCTTTGTACTGAAATCGCGCTATGGCTCCCAAACTTTGCGGATTGCTAGCCCTGTAATAAGGGCTGTGTTGAAAGCAAAAGTAATGTTAAGAAAAGT
>JBCEWB010112280.1:0-27595 GCA_039654565.1 Peronia peronii
GAGCCCCCCCCCCCCCCCCCAACGAAAGACAAAAACAACGAGAACGACGACGACCACGACAACAACAACAATGAAAAAAAAAAAAAGATGAAATCATAGATTGTTCCCTAAGCACTTCCATTTACAATTTCACAATTCACTTTTTTTTTTTTTAGCAATGCTATCATCGATTTTCTTTCCCTTGTCTTTTCATTCAGTATTACCTCCCCTGCATTTAAATAAAGCGTTCTCCGCCCCTTCCACTCACGCATTATTATCATTCACTTGACATTTGTCTCAAGCACGTGGCCCTCACAGTCACGGAAAGTGAACACATTCTGAATTCCAAACATGGGACTCTATCAATAAAAGAACAGAACAGTTTTAAAAATAACTGTACAACAACAAGCCTGTTCTGTCCCAACTTGACTTTCACATGACCTACAGTTTCTCTGAATGATGTAAACAGTGTCTGAGTATGACACTAAATTCAATAATACTATGTGCTCCTACAAAAAATAATCTATATTATTACCTCATCAGAACTACCGAGTGGTAAACAGAAACATCGGAATGAGTTGAGTCACAGGCTGTTTTCGTTTGTACCCCTCAGACAACATACACCAAATGATAGATATGATCACTGGACTTTGGGTATAGTAATTTAAAAACATAAATTCAGTGCTTTCTTACAATGTGGGTAAAAGCATCTTCTCCTCAATCCACGTATGCACTAAAGTACATCAATGGCTCATTCTGCCAACACTGAAGTCCTATGCAGCTCAGTCTTTAGCCAGAATGTTTTAAATATTAAAGAAATAACAATAATACTAACAATAAAATAAACAAAAAATAAACTCTATGAATTTTAATGCCTGTATGCTTGTGTAAATGATGTGGACAACAAATTTTTCATAAATCCTAGAGTTCATGGTGTCAGTGAAAAATGAATGAGTTTACTTCACTTTGGTGGAGGAAAAGGAATGAGTGTACTTTACTTCGGTAAAAAACGAATTCCTAGCTATAATTCTTTCATGCTGAGATGTTCATACTCAGCTCCTATAAAACCACAGATGTACGGAAGGATTAAGAGCGTGAGAAATAGACAGATAGATAGATAGACTGACAAACAGACAGGCAGACAAGTGAGTCGGACTTTCTCATCAACACTCCCTTTGAGATCCAACCTATTTGACCTGGTCATGTGACATGTGGTATTGAAAACAATGCTTTCTGAATAAAAATTGTTTCAAACTCTGCAGCTCTGTAGTCAAATGTTACATAAAATAAAGAAGAACAAGACGTGCTGTGGGGAGACATAAGGAATGGCAGATCAAACCAACTAACAAAAGAGAAATTCATAAGGAAAATATATATATATATTTTTTTTTATTTGCTGCACGTCCACAACAGCAGTAACAACTACAACAATAAAGAAATAAAAACAAGCAGAAAGAGGAAATTGAGTGTTTTAGAGCGATAAAGAATAAGATGGACACAGAGATTTTGCAAGCATTTTGTGTAGTGTCTGTTTGTGTCTTTTGTCCATTTTCAGTTTAAATATGTTGCATATTGTGCGTTCTTCTTTTCTATTTGTAAGTAGTGGTAGCATGTCATATCTAAGCATAAGCACAACTAATATCACCAAATTATACTACAAGATGTTCATGCCACATAGTCTTAAAAAAAACAAAAAAACCCACAAAATCTAACCAGTGCAGCATGCAGCCTAATACTGTATCACTCTGTCTCATCTCATGGGGTTACAATATAGATGACAAGTATTAAGTGTTCAAATAAGACATGTATTGCAGACACAGACAAAACAATAAATTAAACACAGAGTAAGGGAAGAAGAACAGAAATATGACTGACAGATAAGTACTAGGACAAAATAAGTAGAAGTCAGATAAAACTACTCAGGGCAGATATTTGCTGGACAAGCAGCATGCACAAGAATCATCAGACAAATATCATTCAGCAAGTCAAAATAAGTCGTATGTTGATTTTCCACTAAACTGAGTTATTTCCATCACTTAAAAATGTCAATATATACTCGTACACTTCATGTGGTGAAAAACGTTCTGAGCAAGCTTGATTGTAGCCAGAAATATTGCAAATTGAAGAGGTAGAGGGTGACTCCTTAGCATCAGCTAAATGTAGGATAAAAAAAAAAAAAATGGCCAAAAATGAGCAGTTTAGCTCATAAATCTATATATTCACCCCACAATATCCTGATATGTCTACAAACTGCACACAAGAGCAATACTTTGTTATCAGGAGATGAATGTTATTTTAATTGTTGTAATACAAAAACACTGATATTAGACCAAAATCACCAGATCACCTTCAGCCCACAATTTGAGTCAGGCGACTTACAATTCATTCTGACTGCCCACGTATCAGTTACGTCAAGATCAAGTCTTTCACTAGACAAGAACATTTCCAGGACAGATAAGAAAAAAAAAACAAAACAAGAGATAGTTATAGAGCAAGACCTATCACTGATGAAATAATGCTGGACAAACAGAGATAAATACATGTATGTTAAAAACAAGTCTTACTACTAGAGATAAACATTTTCAGGATGGACGTGATTAAAAGAGAGATAGCTACAGAGTAAGATCTACAATCAAAAACATTTTTACCTTCAGGACTAACAGACAAGAGATATCAGAGAAAAAAAAAAACTACTGAGCAAATCCTACCACAGAATCAAACATTTGCAGGGCATAAAGTAACACTAAAAATAAAGTGCAGAAAAAGACAAATCATCAAAGACAATTTTATTTCCCAAGACAAGCACGCAACAAAGTATGACAGTTACAGGAATACAGAGTTCAACTTACAGACATTTGCTGAATGGAAGGACAGGACATGACATAGATAAAGACACAAAAAGAATTGGTAGTGAGGACATCTATTTAAATAGTTTGACAAACAGACAGGCAAGCATATTGTGGAATACATAACAAAAGCTAATGCCAGCAAAAGGCACAACTCACCATGTCTCCTGCTGATGATTCTCCCATCACCATACGAACGCCTGCACCATCATCAGCTGGGGACAAAAAAAAAAAAAAATAATGCCATTTTCCAAATGGTATCAACTCCATAGGCTCTGTCTTCAACCAATCTTCATTTCCTTAACTGGCTGAAAAGCCTGTAAAATTCATAGTAACCATTACTGTCATACTATGTAAGTTTGTAGGCTCCTGCCTAGATTTGGGTCATAACAGTAACAGTTCAAAGCTGCTCAAATTAGGTAAATACTTATGACATATTACATTTCAACAACATCACAGAAGATTACATGGTCTGCTTATCATCATACTTGACTTTGCTGGAGATGACTCAAAGATAGGTGTTTCTGTACCAACTTGAACAGAATGTCATCTGACTAAAAGCAATTTTTTTTATTAGTTCCTCTTGCAAGTATATTTATTGTTAGTCATTGCTTTTTTTTTTTTTTTTCTAGTTCACCAACAATCAGACTATACAAACTTTTATATATGTTCACATACACACAACTAATAATTATATTCCATTGATACTTTGTGCCAAATTTGACTAAGAAGAATTTGATAGTTTCGTGGTCTACGGGAATATTAAAGGTTCTGCACCAGAAGAATAGAATGGATGCATTCTACTTTGTTAGAATTGGAGGACATGGAATCAGTCTTGCTTATACGAAGATAATGAATACATCATAAGTTGTGTGTGGGTGTGGGGGGGAGGGGGGTTAGCATTCTGAAATACTGTTTTTGCTAAAAAATAAAAAAAAAATTTGGGTTGCCTTTTCTAAATATAAAAATGATACCAAAAAGGGGATGTCAAGCCCATGTATTTGATTCATGATCATTCAACAGATAGAAGGATTTGGCTTGTTCCCATATGCAGTGGTAGATCATCACTATTTGACCAGATGAAGGCAAAGGATGCATAAAATACTTGAATATGGCTTCTTCTGGAAACATCTTGACTACCAAAGCCAGGGATGGACATTGGATGTCCAATCTCAGGTAAAATACTCACAATCAAAGGGAATATTAATGTAAGCTTTCACCAGACGCTCTAAAATGAACTTTTACCTCCTATAAAGAGTGAAATTCTCTTTTATTTCTGCTGCTTCAGAGTACCATTGTGGACTATCTGCTGAAGCAAAGATCATGACAGTTTTGGTTTTGACAGAGAAAGATGTGGGGGCCATATAAACCATGTAAAGGCCTCTTGAACCTGGAAGTGACTCTATGGGAGCCCTTATAACGACAGGAGATAGCGGGTAGAGAGCAAAATTAGAGAAAAGCTAGGAATAGAAAGCCAGGAAAGCGCAATAAAAGACACAGAAGTCATGGAAAAAATATGTGACAAAAAGCTGCTTTGAGGCAAAAAGCTAAATAAAAAAACTCTCAATGTCAATTTTTCCTTTAAAAAAAAGATAATTACGCACTTTTCTCAGAACCCGATTTTTGGTCACTATTTTGCTATCCACTTTTTTATTTCCGTGCCAATTCTAACAAAATCTAGCATTCCTCACTTTCACAAGACCAAAGAAAAATCCACATACATAAGCGCACCATTCTCTTTGTAAATTTTGGAGAAAATTAGGTTTTGTTACGAAGAAACTGAAATTTTGAATTTCACTTTATGGCATTCTAAAAAATTTCTAGAAGATTTTCTTTGGCACATGAACAGTAGAAAATATGTAACCAACTAGATAATACACCAAATAACATATTGACCAAATTTCATCAAATTCCACTGATATTTGATGGAAGAGATAGATTTCAAAGACAGCCCTTTTACAAAAGCCAAAATCCATGATGGTGGCATTGCCATGGGAAGCGTCTGAGTCTTTTTTGACTGTTTTCCTCCAATTTGAACATGTGGAATTTGATGGAAAAGGTTAAAATAGTCTATCTTTAATAATAGAAAAAAATCACATCCAGGACATCCCCCCTCCCTTCTCCCCATCTAAAATAAGAATAAGGTTATCATTATGCAGAGCAGATCTTTTCCTATGATAGGTGCCTACTTCCTTTTCATTTAATATGGCAGGATTGTAAAAGTGATAGCACATATCCTCTCTCACAAATCACATCATCCTAATTTAATAATATCCAAAACGCCAGCGAAACTATTTTCTCGCCTGCCACTAAGTGAAGTAGGGGAAGTAACCCGGTCTATATATAATGTACATCAACTTTTGCAATTGTCTCCCGTGATAAAAGAAAGTCTTGGTTACACTGTAACAGTCTTGGTAAGCCTTTCAACCTCCTGAGGGTGGTTACCTCGGCTGACTGAAACGGCATTGAACCATTAACTCTTAAATCATTTAAAGCTTTTGTAGCTAGTCGATCTGTAGTAGTTGATCAATTTCCTTCGGCTGCTTATTCTAACAGTCACAGGAGAACAGGATCCTTGCTAACTCCAGTTACATTTTGTTTGTTTGCTTTCTCACTCTCATCACTGAATCCATAACAGAAGGTCAGTCTTGACTCACTTGACTAAAGTATTTTACTTGTCACTGGTCATCATAATCTTTTGTGTCCACTGACCATTGAATATGTGAGGATGACATATGAAGACAGAGATGTGGCGACACTTCTTGACTGAGTGCTGTCCTTTGTCACCATTCATCTCATGATATAAGATCAACATTTGGCACTTCTCAAACATGTGGTGTCCGTGACCTAGCGGTTGGATTGTCAGACTTGGGATCTAAAGTTCCCGGGCTAAAATCTTCACACGTCCTGACATTTCATCCTTTGGAAAGACAATTTACATATATTTCTCGACTCGACCCAGGTTTAAATGGGTACCCAACTATAGACAGTGATTGACATTGTCAGACTGATAAGGATTTGAGCGCCTAATAGCTTTATACGCTTCCCCAGGAAGCTGAGAACATTAATTTATGAATGTTTTCTGTAGGTCTGTCATGGTAACAATAGATTGTAAGCCCAATATAAATGTTCTCTATTATTATTATTATTCATGTCAGAGGGAACACTGATATCTTAGCAAGATCATTGCGGATGGTCTGCCTTGAGTGACAGGTTGTTGTTAATGACCATCAGGATTTCATTACTCTTTGCTAACTTTGAACAGTCATCCATCTCTCTGGTGACACAAAATTTGGTGGATCCATTTCTTGAACAAAAGGCAAAAACTGTTAATTGTTATTGCCCTCAGTCTGGTTTTCATACACCTTGAGTTGAAATCTGTCTGTCACAATGATTCCTGAATGCATGACAATGAGTTCCCCGGCTGGTCCACCTCACTGATAGTCTGTGTATGCTGTTATATTTATATCCATGAGCCAATACTAAACTTCACAGCTGATATGATAAGATCCTACTGGGCATTCTGTTATATTTATATCCGGTAAGTCAGTACTAAACTGCATCACTGATGTGATAACATCCTACTTGAGGGTTCAATCTTAACAATGCAATATCATGTAAACTCTATGGTAGTTCAAACAAACAGATAATGACTTTCAAAACATCATTCAATGCCATCAGACTTACCCCTGACTGCATAGCCATCCTTGATGGAGGCTGGGAAGGGAGGCAGGGGATCAGCAGCATGGACAGAGCTGGCCAAATATCTCCCTAGTGCATCTAATGTATGAAGAAAAAAATGAGACCTGGTAAAAAATGAACAGCAACACATATTGCTGACAAAATAAAGATACTTTTGTGAGACTGAGATGATATCTTAGAGAAAGATAACTGGCATGACAAAGAGGACACAAACAACTGACAAAGCAAAATATACAGGATAAGATATACATGCACAACCAATAAAACAAATATGACTGACAAAACAGACATGGCATTGATCTTGATAAATTTTAGTGGCTATGAAATTTAACTAATCAGACAAAAATGACCTGTCAATATGACCTCTTGAAAGCCTTTAATTACACTGGTTAATTTGGGTAGTTGTTACACTATGATAAACACTAAACTAACTGCTATAAAAATCATCATATTATTATGCTGACTGCCAGATACAAATTTTTCAGAAGGAAAAAAAAACAAAATTTTTTCCCTTTTTCTTTGGACAAAAAAAAAAAACCCTCCTCACTTATACATCATCGTTGTTGGGCACAAACCGTATCACTGCAAAATTAAGTCAAATCATTATTTTCGTTCAAATTGTAGTGCACCTTGTATTACATACCATGTGTAAATATGTCATGAAAATATTAATTAGAACTGCCTGAATTTGCCCTGTGATCTAATCACAATTGACCACATATCTGTCATCTCTGCCGTGCAAACCGTGTATCTTCGTAAGGGGAGGCGATCAACCATTGGTACCTTATTGCTGTTCATTTTGTATTTGACATAATCCAAGTTGAAAAAATGGTTTGCATGAGTCAATGAAAGTTAGTCCCTGCATAATTCATGTCAGTACTAATTCAATCAGGTGCTACACTACAAGACTTAAGCTAAATGTTAATCATTTACTGTGTACGAATATGCTAGTCCCAGTGGGATGTTTCTCTTGTCATGCCTTTTTTTCATTGTTATATTCTTTCTGTCTGTCAGTCAGCACTGAGATTGTACAACTTTCAGACCTTTGAACATATGGTTCAAACCCCCTCTACAGTCAAGTGTTCTCTCTTATTTTTAACAACTCTGTCTTGACATTTCTCCTCTACTTTTTTTGCTCTCCTGCACTGATCCCTCTTTGTTCTTACACTGAAACATGCCCCACTTATAACAACTTGCATCTCATTATGAATTAGGTGTTATCCCTGGCCATGTGTTAGCCCAGATGTTTCTTTCTTGCGATCTTCATAGAAAAATGTAAATAAGGCAAAGTACACGCGAAAGATTACACAGTTCCATAACCTGAACAAGTCAGCACTCTGTACAATGTAGATTCGATTACTGTACCATAATTTCTGAAAGTTATGATATGAGCACTATTTATAACTTCCTATCAGACTTAAGTCCAGTTTATTAATTGCTGAACATTGACAACAAAATCTTACAATGAATTTTAAGACATATAACCTGAGCTTTTGACAATAGATCCGCATAGCTATTGTGTGTTGTACCACGTTTATTAATGGCTGTCATGTCTTATTTGCAAAGTGTTTTTCACCCATGTTTTTTATTACTTTTTCTTTTCTTCTTTTCTCTTTGTCTTTTTTTTTCAAAACTAAACTCATCAGTTGAATTTAATTTATAAGTTTGATTAACATCCATAACTTTTCAGAACATAGCTGCACTTACTGACAGATTTTCACTTTTTTTTTTCTTTCAAACTTGGTTGTATGGGAGGCTTATGAAATATTTTGCAAAGGTAAATTAAAATGAGTAGTGTGTTTATGAAGCTGACAAACTTACTGCCTTAGATCACTTTAAGGACATTTTAAATTTTCAGCAGTGATTATAAATATCCATACCAGTGTGACTGGGCTCAAACTCTACTAAATAATATTGCACTTCAGCTAAAAGTCTTTCTATTGGCTTTAATTACAAACAAAAGAGTTTGTTAAAACAGTGATTAAAGACTTTCTATTTTAAAATAACGACAAAATGTTCAAGATAAAAAGAAACAAAGATGGCCAGGACTAGTCATCATGAAAACATGCTAGATTCTAACTCAATAATGAAACTAAACAATTAAACAAACACATACAAAAGTAACTAACAGAAAAAAAAAAAAAAAGAGAATAAGAAAACTGTCTTAAGAGAATGTCAGGTATTTATTGTTTTAAGACTGTTCTAGTATACTCGACTGCATTGATGTGATAAAAATCAGATCTAACCTAGACACTACACCTGATCAAGCAATCAACAATATTGTTAGCATTCATTTTGCTGTATAACCCTATTCTGAAACATGGCAACTTGGCCTCGATAAAGGCCCCGCTAACATCGCATACCGTGTAACTAGCTGTTACGGCATAGAGTGACCAGTCTATCGCATATTTGTATCGCACCCAGGTAAACCATGTAAGTGGTCGACAAAAAGGCAAGCGCAAAACCGTGTATCTGCACTTCAAAGTCATCAAAATGCCTCCTTCAAATTTTCTGACCACTATCTGTCATGTATGCATATTTTTCACCCTAAAACAAAATAACAAGGGTCTACACAACTTGTGGCGAACATAAAAGTTTTTTTCTTCTCCTGTGAAGTTGCCCGTTTTGCAGTTACATGGTTTGCGCCCGACAGCGACGATATGCTTACAAAAATATTAAGGAAAACAAAATGGGCACTAACAAAGGTGCTACATGGCTGACGATTAACAGCCTGGTATACTTTGGTAATACTGACAACAAATGATGAAAACAAAACAAACTTA
This sequence comes from Peronia peronii, assembly GCA_039654565.1. Lineage (NCBI taxonomy): Eukaryota > Metazoa > Mollusca > Gastropoda > Systellommatophora > Onchidiidae > Peronia > Peronia peronii. The sequence continues at coordinate 9,311 of JBCEWB010112280.1, forward strand.
GGGGAAAAAAGAAAAATAAAAAAGATTGCCTATGATTATGAGGGATTATGGAAGCAAATGTATCTCAGTACAACTCACATATCTAACAATGGTAATGACAGGATGCCAGCAAATGCAACAGCAACAACAACAATAACAGCAGAAACTACAGTACAAGTGCAGCTGTATTTAAGTATGTATTTCTGATGATTATAAAGATAGGCATTCACAGAAACTATCACACTATATCATGACCATTCTACTCCCTGTTTTTACCACACCTTTAGTGCTGATTTCCTCAGTGTGTAGAATAGGGGTATTCTCCATGACCATTTTCAAAGCCTTCTCCACTGGGAAGATGGGATAGGGCGATTCTCGAGGTCGGAAGGCAACTTGATCTGCATTGACATGACCTGCAATTGAGCAAAGGCAAAAATAAAACAACCATTTAAAATGTAAATTCTTTGAAAAGATGAAAACAAATCGATAGTAATTCTGATTTAAAAGAGCATTATGAAACTATAGCAAAATATTCAGAAACGATGTTGCATCCGTTGCATTTAAAGCATCTCTTGCATCACTGTATGACTACCATAATCAACTGCCCCTTATTATAAGACTTCACTGCAAATGCACTGAAGCATGAAAATAAATGATGTCAAAGAATATTACCTAGCTAATAAAGGTGTATCAAGCTGTACTCTCTCATAGCAATTGTTTTTTTTTAATTTTTTTTATTTTTTTGGGTTGTGTGTCACAACCTAAGTCATTTATAACTTTATTCCCAAAAAAGAACCTTAAACTATTGCATTCATACTGCAGCTATGATAAAAACATCTTATTTCAGATGTCTCACATAAATTTGTTATAACCTGATAATGATGTTTAAGGGGGGGGGGGGGGGAGTTGTGGGTCCTGAAAATAAGGTTTTGGGACTAAAAATATAAAAAATCGGGTTTTGCTATTTTTACATACTTTGAGCTCTTCTCCTATCAAAAAAACATAGCATATGTCTTGATAAAATGCATTGCTTCTTCTGAATTTCATTTCCGCTTTTGAACGAAAATTTGATATTTAGTGAAAAATTGCGAAAAATTTACATCCGTCAAAAGACATATTTCCAAAATTTATAAAAAATATTCTGTGGTATATAAACAAAAAACAAATGCATTTTATCTTTTAATTCATGTGCAAAATTTCACACTATTCCATTCAATATTCTAGGAGCCTTAAGTTTTTGAAAAAAGCTAATTTTCAAAACACAAAATGCAATATGGCAGCGTTATCATGGCAACCAGATGCAAAAGAAGAATTTTTTCCACTTTTTCCTCTAATTTGAACATGCTGAATCCAAATTTGAAGCATAAAAAATCCCTAGTTCAAGCATTTGAAAAATCGCTCTCGGGACCTGCACCCAGCCCTTAACATTTACACATTTATACTACAATTCTCACTTACTGTGAGCCTGATGATGATGATGGTGGTGGTGATGGGCATGTCCACCATTAGGGTCAGGTGGTGGGTGTGGCTGAGGATTTTGACCTGTGGCATAGAAATGACCACTGGCATGTGGCTCATGATGGGACGAGACCTGGTGTCTGTCAGGACCATGCCCATGGCTGTGGTTCCCTGAGTGCTGTGGAAGGTGGAGCCAACAAATTCCATTAATGTGTCATTAGTAATATGGAACAAAAAAAATTTAAAACCATGATCCATTCTGTTTCATATATATTCACAATTCTTGTCACAAATAATTCACTGACATGAAGAATGAAAGTGTTAATGTTCGATCTTAACACAACAGGCACATTGTGCACATCAATATATTGGCATCAGAAGGTAGAGTATCCTTGTATCTCCCTTTAAAGTTTTTGGTCTGCAAAAAGTGAGCCGATTGAGAATAAAGTTCCACTATTCTCAGGGCTAAAACACCACAGAACTCGTATCTGGAAATAATTCATTCCAGCAAAGCATACTATCATGTTCTTTGAAACATGGAAATATCATTAAGAAAAGACTGGTGTTATGTGAGGCACATTTTGATAGGCACAGTTTGAGATGAAGTTATGTACAGATGCACAGATTCACTACAAATGTTTCAGCCAGTGTGTCAGGCCCAGCTGTTCCACCAAGGCTGCAGCAGCCTCTTGGTAGCTGGGCAGGGATTCTGCAGAATACTGTGACCCAGACTGAGATATGGGTGAGGGGCAGTGACCTCCTGAGCTTTTCTTGCTTCTCTGACCTGGACCAGGGTTTCTCCCTGCTGAAGTCATGATGAGCTCTGAGTTGATTTTGTCACCTGGTGGAAAAGGAAATGTAGTGATCCTCTGGGGAGTACCTGATGATGTAACGCTCTGTGAAGTCCCGAACAGAATGATGCTATGGGAAGTATTTGAACAAATGACATTATGTGGACTGCTGGAAGAGCCTGGAAGAAGAGTTTCAGCTGGATCTGATGCATTGTCCGAATGGAACGATCTCATGTTCCTAGTGTGAAAATCATGTAGAGGACTAGCATCTGCTGTCCCTGTTTGTATTGAAGCCGCTTGACAGGTCAAACGTTGCACTGGCTGCTGGCAGATTGAACCTGATTTATGACTGGTGATCCCTGATTGTGGAATGGTCAATGATGGTGCCTCTATCTCTGGTATCCGAGTGGTTAGTGTATATGGCTGTTGCTGTTGCTGCCGCAGCGATGACGCACAGTTTTCTGTCAGCTGATTTAACAGTAAAGGAATATCTAAACTAACAGTATTCTGGGAGTCACACTGGGAGTGAACTATAGCCCTAGCTGTGCCTGATGCAGCAGTCACAAAGGTGTCTGACACACCCATCACACCTTCATCTGAGAAGAAAGCAGAGGAACTGGTCGCTTCTCCAATTTGCTCAGAACATCCAGTATTAGCCTGCTGCAGTATCTCACTCAAAGTATTGGCACTCAAGAAAGGCTGCTCCATGACTGTAGGCGCTCTGACTAGAGAGTTCACCTCAAAGCTGGTTGAGTTTTGCGCATATCTATACAAGCTTGTCCTTCTGTCTGTCATATTATCAATATTCTTAGGACGAACCTCTGGATTTTTTGGCAATTTTTTGTCTCCAGCCACAGCTGCATGCTGACTGGAATTATCTTGAAATGACAGAGGATATTCTTGCTCTGTAGGACAGACAGACGGCAGATTTGTTGTACATGTCATTGGTGTAACTGGAATGCCAGTGGTCACCACAGCTGGCACTGACCAATGTCCATCTACCATTTGTCCTGAGTCAGGGTTCTCATGGAAATGTGTGAATGAGGTCATCTGAGAATTGCAAGAAGAATTTGAGGTCATGACATCCAGAAATTGTGATGGCAAAAATGTGGATGTAGCACACTTGTTTTGGCTTGATTTTATCATAGAATGACACAAATGTGGAGACACTGTGGTGGACATTACTGACAATGTGTCTGTCTGACATCTTGAATATAAAAACTGGGTTGTGACAGTGTCACATCCACTACTTTCACCATTCTTATGTTTTCCACCAGTTGAATTCATCACTGCATTTCTGTTTCTGCTAACAGCTGACATAAACCATGGTCTGGGACCTCGAACAACGTTTTCATGAGCTGATGACTTTTCCTGTCTCCTTCGTTTCAAATTTGACAAGATTTTAGAAATTCTTTTCTTGGTGGGAATAAAAGCAGATGGTTGATTCTGAAGACTCACATCCCAATTTGAAGATGGTAACGCTGATCTACATTTTTCGGGGATTTCTACATTTTCATCACATGTTGCCTCTGGCAGGGGTTGGTCCCTATTTTCTGAAAGCTTAGGTGTCTCCTCTAGAGATGATACTGGAGAGGAGTGGACTGATCTTAATTTACGTTTTCCCTGAGCTTTTCCATTTGGGCCAATTTTATTCAAACTTTTGGTAAGACACTCTTTGTTTTTACTATGCGAGGCCAGAGGCTGCCAGGCTATGCCACAAGCCTTAGGTAGGTGGGAACCAGTAATGTGGACACGCCACAAGGAGAGATCACTGAGAAACAGTTTCATATTAATCATCAGGCTACAGTTGTGGCGATCTTGCTTATGCTGCATACCATTGCAATCTGAAGACGGATAAAACATATATCAATTACTAGCAGATAGCAAAAACACTGGAACATTTCAAATACATTGTTTTCCACTTGTTTAAATTGAGCCAAGCCGATATATGTTGAAAGAGCAAAATATTATGCACATTACCAAGGTACAAGTGTATGAAGATTCCTACTTTATTAGATTGGCTTTTAAATCCATAAACTTTCAATAACTAGGTCATCTCTGCTGCATTTATTTGTAGCAAGGTTATTTACAAGGTTTGAGCTGAAAATACTAATTGTATTTTCTTTTCAGAGACTGAGCCAGGGACAAGCATTCAGTGTGAGAAAGTTTCTGCCCACTGGGCAAAAAGGTTGGAAGGAATGAGCTTAAAAATTAAACAATTGATGGAAACTAGAGACGAAATACTCACTTTCTAAGCAGGAGCCGAATCCACCACATTTGCGCTTGCAGTTCCCATGGCCTGGACACCACACATACCAGTTGACTACATACTGGTCTCGCTTACGGCATGCCAGTACTTCCTCCAGTTCTCTCTGCCCCTCCTCTGTAAGATCAAAGTAATCATCAAAACAGTTTCTTTCCAGGGTTTCCTTGCCTCGACGCCATGATGTCAACCTGTTCCCAACATTGCTCTGCCGATGTAGTTGAATCAGTTGTTTTTTAATCTCTCGTTTGCCCTTATGTAAGTAGATCCCTTGGATCATAGGATGTTCTTTGATGAAGGATATAAAGGGTTCTCCCACTGGTACATATAGTAATTCTCCCTGCTGTTTCAGATTATGGATCTTGGCTGACTTAATAGTTTGAACACTGCTGACTGCAGAACCTTGGAGCCACTTGATGGACTCTGTTTTGGATATCCTAGCATCTACTGCCTGCTCTGATTTGGACATCCTAGCATCTACTGCCTGCAATTTGCTGGCATCACTGGGATATAATGTTTTATTTTGTTTAGCGCTTGTATCTTCACTGACTAGTTGATTGCTGTCATTGATGCACTGTCCATGGCTACTGATGTTGCATGTGAAAGATGTACTACTGCTAAAAGTTTGGCCAGATGCTGTAAGAAGGTGAGTTTGTCCATCAGAATTGTCTGATACAAATATTTGAGTACTATTTTCATCAGGCATGTTTCTTCCAAAATTTGCCATCTCTGTTCCCTCCTCCATCAACGGAATGTCGTCACAACATGACTGTAGTTCTGTCTCCTCGTTATCAGCCATTTGTCTGCCACATTCATCTCCCTGAACATCTACATCATCATCACAACTATTTACTTCCAAAGTTTGTACTGATAACTTTGGATTTATTTCTTTTGCAGGAGATGACACATTAAGAGGTGATCCTAATAACAACTTATTGTCAGCGAATATGCTCTGGCTTCTCATGATTTCTAAGATCCGACTTCGATTTTTCTGCATGAAAGTGATCAATTTTTTTCTTGACTGGCTGGATTTTGGTGAGGCTAGAAACTGATGGGAGGATGCTGTATGTTTGGTGCAAGGTAGGAAAATCTGAACCACAGAATTATCTGTGACGTCTGACATAGGTTGGATCTCCCTAGTGGATATAGCTTCTTCTACACCCTCATTAGCTTCTGAGTGTGATGACCTGATATGCTGACCTTGTACTTCACCTATTGGCACATTATATTCTTGATCTAAATTGCCAGAGACATTATCTTGAAAATGACATGAAACAGACATCGGTAAATTATTGCATGGTGTTTTCTGACCCGAGTCAGATGGTGTCATATTAGCTGCAGAGCTAGCCTGTATTTCCTCAGACGAAGATTGATGACTGATGGAGTGGACATTATGGAATGGGTCAAATCCTGATAACGTGTCTACTGACTGTAAGGCGGTATGACCAGCTAGATTCCTTGATGAGAGATTAAAATCACGTTTGTTGTGGAGCCTCTTCACATTGGGGGTAGAGAGAAATCGTGAGAATCCTATATGTTTATGAGTAGAATTGTCTGGTTTGTCCTCAGAATCAAGATCTAGTACAGATGATCCATGGAGTATATTGTCAACACTTTGGGCAGGACATTGTGAATAAAATGTGTCTGAATTGCTACACTGAGGAATGAGAGGTGCCAGTTGTGGAAGTAGAGATACTGATGGTCCTGTCCTGGACACTGTATGCAGAGAGTGAACATCTGCACTAGATGAAACACTTTTGTGGCCACCTACGGATTGCATAGGTTGTCTATTTGCGGTACCAGTTGTAGAGAGACAGATTCTTTCTGCATTTATGGAACCCGTTTGAGCTGATGTCAACTGTTGAGACAGACAAGTCTGGGAAACTATTCTCTGATCCTGCAACTGACACAGAAGATTCTGGAGGTAGGCAGCAGATGATGTGACCTGCATCTGAGGATGTAACTGTGATCTGGCAGTGTATGTGGTTGATGGTGACAGCGATGATACAAGATGATGCTGAAACTGTTCTGTGGAGACAGTGCAGCTATGGGAGCAAAAAGTACTGATAGATGGTAAAGATGGGTGCAATGTCATTGTATGACTGGCATCTGCATCATGACTGTAAAACTGATTTACTTTCACATCACAATCTGGATCTAAAGCAGGCTGATTCCTCTCAACTTGCAGATGTCTTCTTGCATGTAAAACTGACTGAGTTGGAAGTACCGTCAGCTCTGGATGTAATATGGTACAAACTGTCTCATGAACAGTGACCGATGCTGCTGCAGGTGTTATTGTGGTTGTAGAAGGCAAGACAGAAGATGATGAAAGCACTGAATTCATCAAGCTTATCTTTGCTGGTTCTGGCATTGCCAGGAAAGCTTTCCAGAACTGTAACATTTTGGAAGCCATCATACAGGATTCTCTCTGTGGTGCTGCAGACATGAAATTCTTGGCAGGTTTCCCAATACCAGACTGGAACATGGGTCTCAACTGGTTAGATTGTGCAGATAAATCATCTACATGCTGACACTGAGACATGGCCTCTGGTGATTGTATGGTTGTGTCCAATAATGATGAATAGTCTCTGTAACCTCCAGGACACTGTTTACCTCGGAATGTTTCTTCAGCCATATTCTATATAGAGCAAAAAAAATGATATTTTTGGTAAAGTTACAATTAATGTCCCAACATACCACTTTCATCACTATATGGTGATCCACACCATGGCATTGTCACTCATGGATCTCTATATATCTTGCGCTACAGACGATCAATTATGCCTTATAAAGGGTTAAAACAAACCTTTATTGTAAAAGTAGATGGTAAGGCAAGGCTGTAATTATTATGTACACTATTACAGTCTCCTTTTCTCTCATTCAAATTTTGCCATGCACATTAGTTCTTATCAAATCAAGTGTGCACTGACTCTTTTGTGACAAAGCAATAAATCAAAAGGGATTCAGAAAAATGGCAAAGACTCCAGACTGTTAGTTATGACCAAACATCTCATCCCCAAGTCTAGGATTTGGAACAAAATACATGGTGGTTGTATTCTAACTATTAATTTGTAATTATGAAGGGTTCACACAGTGAGTACTCACATGCAAGTCCAACTGGATAGCTGGCTGGCTGACAGAGACACACATGCATGCAGGGGATGAAACATCAAACTGTGCATGCATCAGGATCTTCTGATCATCTTTAATATATTGCTCAAAGATTAACCACTGTATCTTTTGCTAGTTATCATCAACGTCATGTTGCTACTTTGGGATCAAACCCCTTTGGGTAACAGCATTCATTGTATGACCAATGAAAATGCCCCAAAGATATCTGCAATCCCGCCAGACGCAGAAGCCCTATTTCGATACATTCATCTTGAAACTGCATACCGCATACTGAAATGTGTTCGGGAATACTTACTTATGATATTTAATTTATCACTGCACTGGTAAGAACAAATCTTCATATCACTGATGAAGTATCAAGATGATCCGTGGAGGGTTCTTGGTTATACTCAGTTATATGTTCAGCAGCTATCAATATATACCTACTCTTGCTGCCGGAGAACATTACACCACAGTCATGTCAAGAATATCTACTTCTAAATGGAAAATAAACTGATAAATAAAGAAACTATTTTATTTTAATGCTTTCCTTGCAATAGTCGATTAGTATTTTTGTGCACACAATCTGCAAATCATTACTATAATTTCTTCTAAAAACTTTTTTTTTTAACAATCTTGATATTTATATGTCATTGATGCAATAATAAAGAGATCATTGAAATAAGCATATAATTTGGACTCAACAGTATGCATTGACATAAGGATCCTGGGCTGTTTCTTACTCTCTGCAGTTCTACAGCCATCGAGATTCCTCCTGGTGCAATAAACACAGGGCATAGTTTCTTATTCCACAATTCAAAAAAAAAAAAAATCCACTGCAAAAAAATAATTATCTTTTTCAGAAAATAAAATATTTTTATTGCCCAAATGAAAAATATACTATATTAAAAAAACAACAAAAAACAAGAGTGAGATAGTCATGTTACTGAAAAAAAATACCATCAAGCAAAGAAACCAACAACTCAGGGACATATAATGCACCATTTATTGACATAACATACAAAATCATAGTAGGTACTTTCGGTTTAATAAAAAATACAACATAAAAATGAAAATAACACTGCTTAGTCAAGGACATGATGCAAAAGCTTTCATTTTAACCATGCAAAAATACAGATACAATCAAACCTCAAAGATAAAAATCAGTTGGGATCAAAACAAACTTTTGTCAAATTCTAAATAAAGATGTAAAAAAAAAAATAGTTAGAGAGAAAGAAAAAAGGAAAAAAAAAGTCCTGTAAAAAAATAAACAAACAAACAAAATTCAACCTGTTTGAGGACCCCAGCAAATAAATGACATCGTTTTTTTGCTTTAATGACAGATAATATTAGTAGTTAGTATTGTGTGCAAATCATATCTAAGTGTAAATTATCTCAGCCAAATTTAACTGATTTAAAGCAGTCTGCACAGCATCTATAATTAAATATGGAACAACTTACCTGTGAAAGGTGAGGGCTGTGGTGGGCAGATCGGATGCCCTCTGCCTGTAGAGCAGAATGCATTTTCTCCACACCAGATTTGTGACCTCGCAGTAGGTCCACAGCATGAGGTACACCAGCAGATGCAATATGGAAGCATTCCTGGACAGAAAAAAACAGTGATGATGGCACTGGTGTCCTATTCAGATATCCCACTAAGCACAAAAGCTTAATGAAAACATTTCTAAACAGGCTGACAAATATCAACATACAAATCAAATAAGGTGTCATACATTTTCACTCCCTCCCCAGTTCATTAAATAACTTCGAAAGCCTTCAGTCAATCTAAATTTTCATTCTGTATTAGATTTGAAACTTGTCAGTTAGAAAAAATTTGCTGCTAATCCCTATGCATATAGGCACAAGTGTAAATGTTCATTCTCTGTTTCATCTCTTTTCACACTGGTTCATACCACCCTCAGATAGCACAATATAAGTTTATGTCTCCTTATTTTTCTACTCATTAAACAGATATCCCTAACATAATTAATGGTCATCTCAGATGAACAGCAATGCTGCAGATGACATAAGATTAAAATTCATTACTGATGTGATCTTTTATCAAGAAAAAAAAATCCAATCCCTTTTCAAACAGAGGCAGTGACTGGATATGAGTCTAAGTAATCAGTATATGGGGCCACTGAAAGCAAAATCCCCCAAAATTCACATCACTTTTTTGCAAAACTTAATTTGTGGCAATATCAACAGGATTTTTGGGCAGAGGCATCACATAAAATGCTGTACTGTTACTTACAGTTGAACCTTTTGTGCTTCCTGGTAAGTTGATGATTAGAGTTTTACCTCTCATGCCACACACCAACCTACAGAGACAGAAAATATTTTGTCCATACACCTATGTATAAAAATCACATCAAATTCTGTTTCAATTAACAATTAATCTGATACTAATGGCTTGGACTGAGATTTTCTTTTAATTTACACTTAAAATCAATCAGTTGCTATTGAGGTTGACAACAAGTCAGTTGCTACTTCAAAACATCGACTCCTGAAAAAACAGTCTCTTATCTGATTAGCTCTATTTACTTCAGGAGCTGGAAGATTTAAGACTGTGACAGCATAAAGTAATAATAACAGGAAGTGGAAGGATTTTTGATAAATTTTCTAATATATCTTGAAGAGGAATTATGCTGAATAATTTATTAGTGACTATAAGGATTAATGGTTACCCCATGTAAGTGTTTCATACATTCTTTATTGGTACATTAATGACACAAAGTCACCTGGACAGCATGGCCATTGGTGTAATCTCCAGAGATCCCTTCATCATGGCTATTGTCATTCCCATCGCTTCTTTCTCAATCACAGATTTCGTGGCCTGTGGAACCAATTTCAGACACTCCTGTCATATATGTATTTATAATCAACATAGACAGTAATAGGTGCTGATATTTAAATTTTGGGCAGCCCCTCCTTTGTTAATATTATTGTCTATGATACTCTGTTATGAATCAAAAACCTAGTCATTATATCCTCTGTCTTCCTCACAGCCTTTCTGCCAAGCTGACATCTCTCCCACTGAATCAGTTACTTTGATATTAATTGTGGAAAGCAAAGCGAAATTGGAAAGATCACACAAACTGTCTAATAAATGCAGACATGTCAATTACACATACCGACAAAAGGAAAATCTCACTGGATTTGTTTTGAACAAAATATTTTAATTCCAGGAAAGATATCTGTTTCTGCCTATGAAAAGATGAAGTAAGGTAAGGGCCATAGATCTCCTGGAAGAGATGATTCGAGTATGAAGTGACGAGAAAGCTCACAGTCATCTCAAAGTTCAGCAGAAAAGAGATCTTTGAGTCTACCTAGAGAAGCGTGATAGGCAATACAATTTTAATTATAAAAGTATTGCAAACTGCCTGCCATTTTTTAATTTACATTTAACAGAAAAGCTGGAACTAATTTACCTCGGGTGTAACATCCCTGTGGGAGAAGCCTGTGCCTCCTGTAGTCAGTATCAGGTCAAGCCTAAGCTGGTCACTCCACTGCAGGAGCTTTGTCTAGAAATGTGGAATAGAAACACATGTTCATGTTTCACTGATTCAACCCAGACTCTCTTTCGCAGTTGTATAGCATTGATACTGAACTTATCAGCCATCATCTTCACCAATTCAACATTACACCGATTACAAGCAGCACATTACCATATCTAGTAACAATATTGAAGCCATATGTTTAATGATTTTTGAACTTGTGGATGAACTTAAATATTTTTTTCTAAATATCAAGATTAATGCTCAAGGCAAGATTTCCTAATAGTTTTGATGCAAATTTTTAATTTCCTAAAATGTGAAGGGAATATGAGACCCTAATTTTCAATGTTGGAGTTCAATTCATTTTAAATAGGCAAGTCTTTTAAGAACAGAATTAATACTAAGACTGAGATATTACTTTAAAAAAAGAAATATGTCTTGCGCCCAGGGCAATTGAGTCGGAAGTCACGCAGGAAGATTTCGAGTTACAGTCGTTTTTAACTATTTTCTGACTGAGATACCGAATTTTTTTATTTGTTTTCCACAAAACAAAAATTCAACCTTTTTGAACCTGACAAAAAACCCCTGGTATCTGGGTCAGAAAATAGTTAAAAACGGCCGTAACTCACGATCACCCGGAATGACTTCCAACTCATTTGTCCTGGGCGCAAGACATATATAATAGTGACTGGCAAATAGGCAGAATGACAAAATTTTATAAAGTAAAGAGTAACATATCAATAATGCAAAATTACCCTGATTTGTTCAGTCTCATCTGGGATTATATCTTTTGTCACAACTGTGCCTTTAATTCTGTGGAGAAAAGTAATCCGAATAGGAGAGAAGCTTTCATCTCACAGTGTTAACTCACCATGCTCTTCTAAACTCTATCTTCTATGACCAAATTACACAAGAAAGTCAGTTGTTTATGATACTGGACTAAAGAGCTTAAATACGTAACTGACTCCATTTATCTGAACTTTGAGCTGCACAATTACAGATACACTTAATAAACACAGGCTAAACTTTCAGTCAGTATGTTGGAGAAAATGTGTGGAGAATTTAGACAAACTTTCAACTACTTCTTTTAAACTGTTGTGAGATTTTATGTGTGCTACATAGTAATGCTAAGTTTTTCCCATCACAAATCCTTCTATACAAGGTAAATGATTCTGGCAAGAACACTCCTGAGCCTGTGATAAATGCTTTAAACTTCCATAACAAAAAAGATTAAAAAATATGAAATTTTTTTTACACCAAAAATGAGGGCACTGAATTTGACTTGACTGTATGCCTCGAAAAAAGTATTCACTGTTAGGCATGTATGTACATTTGTGCAACAATGTCCCATTTTTCTCAAGTTTCCTATTTCAATAAATAATGTACCCAGACTGAGAGTCACTCGTCAGTTTGATATTTACAGGTTAAGAAATGCCTTTTGCATTTTCAAAATACTTACAGTTTCCCAGACTCCACCAGATGTTTTAAATTTTCTCCACTTCTGTCAGTAGCTGTCCCACCAAAGCAGGAATCACTCACTGTGATAGAGCAAAGGGAGGATTAGATTATTTATTGTATTTACAAAGAGAGATCGTTGTGCTCAGTCCTATTACTTCCCTTTACCAGATAAAAGAAAGATTGAACAAGCAATACATGTAAAAAGAGAAAAAAAAAAAAAATTTGCGCCCTTTGCTTGAAACATACACCATGAAAAAGTCAAAAAAAATTATGATGTAAAGAGAATGTTTTGTTATTGTTATAATTTTATCACTTTTGAATGACAAGAAGTGAAGGGATATTTCCCTCTTTACACTGCTTGCTAAATCAGTAATATGGCTGGTCAAAATGATCTCCCCTTATATGAGTCCCTCTTTCAGGAGGGGCAGATAATCTCTAACGTGATTTGACGAAACGCCTTTTTCCAAAAAATGCTGTTCCAAGAAAATTGCGATTTAGTTGTCCGATCTCCCAATTTAAAGATAATGAACAAAATCTAGTTTTGGGTGTTTGAAGTGACACACTATGATGTCTTTTAATTTTGTGTAAAATTTTATTTAAATTGGTGCAGAAATAAATAAACTGTGATGAAAAAGGTGTTTTGTCGAATCACTACTCAAATGTAAAACACCTTTTTCCAGAAAAAAAGGCGTTTTGTCGCGTCTTGCTGAAGAGATAGCCGTTCCTGCGACCAGGTTTACTCGGCCAAAATGCCTTTTTCTTACAGAACTGACATGAATAACACTGTTTCTTTTTTCATGAGTAAGTCTACATTACTTTGTTTGTTTGTTTTTTCACGATGGGTCAAGTTTAATAGAATGAATGATGGTCAGTTTGAGTTGTTATAGGCATGGTTCCAGTATTTTTTATTTTTTTTGTTTCAAAAATAGCATGACGTCCTCGCTGTCCCATACTATGGTTAGACAGTTTCAATTTTCGAGTACATGTTTTGTATTGCATTTTTCATTCTCTGAGCCCAGAGCTCTCTTTCCTTCCTACCTGGAGTGGAAGCTGACAGTGCAATGGAGTGACAAGTAACAGTGAGACTGGAGGCAGAGATGGTTACATGAGCGTGTTTAAATACGATCTACGAACATAAAAGAGAATATAATATATGTTATATATTCTGACTGTTTCAAGTTTGGAATGGTGAACACCTGCAGGCAAATCTGAAACTATGTTGCATGCTGTGTTGTTTATCATTCTATTCCTTCACTGGAAGAGTGTTCTGGTGGAGAAGATAACTGACAGATCAGGCTGTGAGATGGTCAAACACTTAATGGTGTGATGTACAAAATGAATGCTGAACAACTCCGAGTTATCAAAAAGTTTCCCAACAAGAGCAGCAGAAGCAGAAGTTGATATAGAGGTAAAATGAGCTCACTATACTGTTACAGTCACTAGTTATCGCATTATAATGATTATCTGGAGTAAACAGATCATTCTCTCCACTATCACTATCATTCTGATGACATGTTCTTTAAGTGCATAGGGACATGAGTGGGTAGGAACAGACTGTTGAACCAGGATGTCAGCAAAACTGAGGTGACGAACAGGTTTGGTTGTCACACGTCTTGCAACTTAAAGTTCTGAGGAATCATCAGTGTCCTCTACACATAAGAGGCTGGCACCTTGGGCGTCTCTGCATTCTCTTGTTTAGCCTTGGGACACTTGTGTATTGAGTTTTAAAGCCCTTTTATAAAATGACGATGATGATGATGAGGACGGGGCATTGAGCTACTTGCTAGGTTAGCAATGCAAGTCAAATATACAGGTGGGCATCTGATAAATTATGATGATGATGTTCCTTTTGCTGTGAAAAAGAGACAGCAGAGGCCCAAAACTTTGTATGTATGGATACATCAAATTCATATTACAAATTGCAGGCCTATACCCTGATATTCAAACACATGAAACGATGATAAGTACAGACATAACAGAAGAAGAAGAAGAGAAAACTGACTGCTCAATGATCTCCTTGAAAAACACCCAAGGATTCTTGGGAAGAGACTTGGTGTTGATACGAATACGTCAGGGCACAGAGAGAAAGAGAGAGAGAAAGGGGGCGAGAGAGAGAAAGATAACGAGAGAGAGAGAGAAAGAGAGTGAGATAGAGAGAAAGAGAGCGAGATAGAAAGAGAAAGAAAGAGAGGAAAAGACGCATGAAGCTATGAAGTTCAAATCTGGAACTTTCCTTCTTAACGCTGCGCTCTCATCTTATCATTAAATTTTTTCCGCAGTTTTTCATTGCTTATTTTTTAAAGTCTATAAATCTCAATGCCAAGACAATTGAGTGACAGTTGGGACTGCTACGTCCCCATTTAGACGAAAGAATCTGATCTTTGTTAGAACGCCAAAAGCATCATGAATTACAGAATTTCCCATGATGGTCAATGGTTGGCTTGAAGGAAGGAAAATATCATGAAATTTTGCCTCGTACATGCATCTTGTGTGAGAAACTCCAGATGAACGTCTGCGAGTGAGGTAGCAGAGAAAGTTCACAATGTTATGTAGATGAAACCAAGGAAACTGTTCTCGGTCTGAGAACTACGGTTCAAAATTTTAACGATTGCTACACTTATACATTCTATTTAAATTGCTATACTTTCGCAGAAAGATTAGGTAACAACAATTATCGATACTTGATGCGATGAGGGTGAGTATGGACTTAAATGAAGATCTATGTGGGAAAACAATTTCCGCAAAATATTTTTATTGAACTTAATAAGCCTAAAGTAAAAGGACAATGAAAGGAAGATTAGACAAAATGATTACCGAGAAAGCTTATTAATTAAAAGGCGTTCTGTCACATTACAAACCATATAGCAAAATGTCTTTTTTTTCTTAAAAATATACGTTTTGTCAAGTTAAAGGCGTTTTGTCATCTCACTAGGGCTCAGGCGAATGCCTATATTCCAGAAAATAGGCATTTAGTCAAGTTAAAGGCATTTTGTCATCTCACGCGGCTACAGACAATCGCTTTTATTTTGAAAAAAAGGCATTCTGTCGAATTAAAGGCGTTTTGTCGCGTTTCAGCAGATTAAAAGGCGTTTTGAAAAATTGTTTTCTTTAAATAATTCAAAATTGGTTGTGCTTTCTCAAAACCAGATCAGTTCATAAGATGAGGAATATTGATGAGAATCCAATAATGCAATAAAAACTTTTGGCGCCAAAATCGAAAAAGGCATTTTGTCAAATTACGTTAGATCTGTGAAAAGATCTCCTATTGACATTAAGCCAACCAATTGCTGTTTTTGAAAGATTTTGCTGTTGCTGCTTTACAATATACATTAATAACAAGAGGAGAGTATCCTAGATATCAAACTCAGGAATATTGTACAAAATCTGATGCATATTACAGATGAAGGTAATGCATAAGTATGGCCGACAAACTGCAGATTACTTTTAATGCAGGAATATTTATGTCCAGGAATATTTATGTCAACATAAAGTGAAGGAAGATTCTTTATAATTCAGAAACCCTGAAAGGATGACTAACAGGGAAAAAAAAGGAAAATGGGAAATCCTCAAAATGAACCTGTGTAAGTTTTGTTCATAGTTTTACTTTATCGCCAGGGAATTTCAGCGCAGTCAAAACTCAGTCACCATAAAGAAATTAATTAATGACTTTGTGAGAAATTTTGCTGATCCAAATATACTCACTATCAATTATTACATTTTTTTATGAGACCAATAAATTATATTGTTGCATTGACAGAACACTTTTGTTACAACAAGCGTTGTCCTGTGTCTGATTTGACTCATGGTAGGAGGAAACATGGTAGACCCATCAGAAATATTTACAGAAATTTCCATTGGCTCGAAGGTCTCTCTTTGACAAAGAGCTACATAGCAATATGTTGTATGTGACTTACAGAAGAGTAACAGTAACAAAAATGGAGAGAGAAACAGAGAGTAATTGATAAATATAGAATTTATCAATAAAATATATGCAGTGGGAATTTATGTAAATCAGACTCTGTTTTGAGTGAAAAAAAAAACTTACAACAAAAACATACACACACGATCATGTGCACAGTTTCTTTTCTAGATGAAAGTCTAAGCACTATATTTAATTACACTAAGCAAACTAGGTCATTGCCAGTAAATTTATGAGATTCTAGTTGATAATCAGGTAGCATACTTTCTTGGAGGAAATTATCATTTAATTTTATAGTTCGGTAATTTCATCTGCTCAAATGAAGACATAATATGCACAGATCTTGCACTTTTTACTGTCTCCGTACTTAATTATAACACAGATCTATGCATTTATAACTTAAACTCAGTCTATTCTCATTACACAATGGTTCCTCTGATGACGATGAGTGACCTGACTGCACGTTAAGACATGACATTGCAGAATTTACTCTCCATGCGTTCCTGCGATTTGATTATGATCAGTGAAGCTTGGTTAACTATGCCAGTCCGACTATTCCATGCACCCACACGCTCTATAATAAACTTATGTATGGCGGATTCCAGATTTGGATCTAGAGCGGATCATAGAGCCAAGAGACAACAATAGAAATAAGGTGAACACATTATCGGCGACCAGGTCATTTTCCCTTCAGTCGTCTGCTAGATCTAGAGCTAGTCTAGATCTAGACCTAAGTATGAATTTGCGATGCACACCTAAGAATTGTCAGGAATAAATTTCACATAGTCAAGCTGTTTAGACTATAGATCTACAGCTTGATTGAACGCAAAACTGCAAAAGAAGCAGGTTTACTTACCGGTAAGGATTCCAACTTTGATTGGATCGCGTTCTGCCATGTTCAATGTTTATAGGCCTACCCCAGTCCTAAAGTTCATCGAAGAACTCTAGCCTTAAAGGGGAGAAAGAAAAAGTAGGCTGAAGGTTTGGTGTAAAACTATGACTCGGCATTTTGCAACGGATCGAAGAAAGTTGTAGTTCTTTTGTGAATAGTGTTTGTGTGAAAAGTGTGTCTGTGTGAGAAAGAGTGAGAGAAAGAGAGAGAGGGGAGGGGGAGGAATAAATTTAAAAAGCAGAACTAAGAAATAAATTAATAAACAAACAAAAGTAGATGAATAAACCAAATATCAGCATTCACTCTGGCGTATAGAAAGGATCTAATAGGCAAACTTTGAGTGCTCTCACCATTAATTCAACAAAATAAATTAAGTCTGGATCACTGTATAATGGGCGTTGGTGGCAAATCAAGAAACTTCTGTTTAAATAGTTAAAATAATAATGCAGTGTAGGAATGAGAGATAGATATATTGCTTGAGAAATAGATACCCACATGTTTCTTTCGAAAGGGGAAGGACAGGGTGGAAGTGTTACTAATATTTTTTTGGTTTCCTCAAGACCGCTGTTGCTTTCCCAGTTCACCATGTGTTTGTCGACACCACTATATCGCATTACACATGATACAGTCAAGTGAAACAGTAAATGCAATATGAAAATTAGACTTATAATACATCTGTAATTAACCGATTATTTCAGTAATAGAATACCCTTTAGTGGAACATAGGTTGTGTTTTTCGTCTGTCGACAACGGTGTAACCCTCCAGTGATCCTGTGCTTAGGGTTGGGGTTTTGGCACTGAGAGTAGCCTACGCAGATGACTGGTTAGGAAGTCTTTGCCTTGAACGTTTTCTGGCATTGGGAAACACATTTTAAAGAAAGAGCAAAAAAAAAAAAAACCCCAAGAGTTTAAAAACA
>JBCEWB010112301.1:0-11771 GCA_039654565.1 Peronia peronii
AATCTCATTTTCATTCCTCTTCCTGTCAGTTTTTTCTATGTCTCTAATATCTTTCTTTCATCACTTTCTGTTGCCAGATCCGAACCAGGACGGAGTCAGCCAATGGCAGTCCCTGCTTTCCCTCACCGTGCCATCCAAGCGTGATGAGGTTGTTTACAACCTGGACTACAGCTCGGATCCCGTCCAAGGCAGAGCCGCCATAAGGTGAACTTAATGCTTTGCGTTCACAGTGCCATTCTCATGATATCAAAGAGATGAGGGGACCACTCTTATTAGATCGTTTTAATGGTACGAATGCCCAGCTCTTGACAAATTTAAATTGAGAAGTAATAATAAATCTGTGAAACCTACCTTCATATATTACAAAACTCTGCTTAATGGAAAGATGGCTCTTTGTAGCAATTCTTTATTCAGCGCGTTATGACTGACAGTGGTTACAGGTTTCGAAAGAGATGGGACAGCGGGGTGTCTGTGCCAGAATTTGGGGACCTGGAGGGTTAAAACCTACGTGTTCCCAGAATTTTTGGAAGTGCATGTATTTTTTTTTCTTTAAAAAAAAAGTCAGGTCTCAATAATCAGAAAAACTTGGTCAAATTGCCAAAAAGAGATGTGCTGGTAAACTGATCAGTGTATGCTTAACGCTAAAAATGGCGCGCAAACACCAAGAGTTAACTATTATCGTATCTCTCAATGTTGTATCTGTTCCGTTCTGCCAGCCTGTCACATGATATAAAGATCAATCGACGGACAGGAAAAGCCGTAGCAACCATGCTAAGTTGCCCAAAACCAGCCACACCACACGCTATTCATATCCCTAGGAGAAACTTCACCTGGCACATCAAGCATTGTCCTCCGGGACAGCTCTGCCAATGACGACGATCAACGTTTGGCCCCCAATCACTGGACTAATTATGAGAACATTGGCACGTTTTCATCTCGTTCTTCATTTTATGTTTCATTTACTTATCTTTCTTTTGTCACAAAATAGTGTGTTTCATTTACTATGTTCATATGTTCCAAAATATTACATAAGTAAGCCCGATAAAATTAATAAAAGTGAATAAGAAAGATAAACATTCCTTAGAAATTTCAGTGCATGAGAATCATGGCACGGAAGAAGTCAAGCGTTGAACTGTTAATATCAAGAAATGAACCATATGCTGGCAAGATTACTGCGAGCTGGCCTAAGGCTGTTCTCGTCTTGTCTTATCCTATTTTATTCCATTATATTTTATCTATTTCGTTAAATCTTCATCCCCAGAGTGGGAGACTATAAACTGATTTATGGATATGCAGGGCTGTATCAAGACTGGTACAAGCCAGCCCAGGTGTCTGGTACTGGACCTGACCTGCCCAACTGGGAAGAGTTGAAGGACAAGGACTGGGAGAGAGACGTGAATCCAGTGGCCTCAGAGTACGTGAGGAATGAAGCGCCTTTCGACCACTTCTTGTTCAATCTGAAAGGTAACCTGAACAATTTCGAGAGAAATGGGCGTTTATTGCATGGATAGGTGGAAGAAGATATTAAACAAAGAAGTGAATAATACTGTGCAGAAATTCAGGTAATGAGAGAAGAGGTTGGCAGATGGGAATTAAATGGGATCAGAGTGAAGGTTTAACAGGAGCCTAGTATGTAAAAGATAAAGCCGAGATCCCACAATTGTGTTGGAAGCTTACTTATTGTCCTTGTGTCTGAAAGAAAACGACAGGGTTTCTCATTTTCGAATAGTATACCAAGCTGCTGTTAAATGTCCAGAAGTTCAGCAGTTGTTTCGCTATGCAATACATAATTATGTTTTAATTTGAGAGAAGACTATCGATTGAGCAGCTCTCTTACTTTAGATGCGCTTGTTTGTCTATCTATCTTTTGGTTTGCCCCTCCGTCCGGTGGCCGTACCTCTATGTCTTTTTTTGTCTGTCTTTCTGTTTGTCTGTCCGTCCATCTGCCCATCCGTCCAGTCCATAAATCTGTCTGTCTGCCTTTTTGTCTGTCATTTTGTCTTTTTGTCTGTCTGTCTGGCTGTCTTTGTTTGTCTGTTTGCCACTTTGTCTCTCAGTTTGTCTTTTTGTCTGTCTGTCTGTCTGTCTTAATCATTATTGTTGTTCACAACCATAGTTTTCTCCTTGTCTTTGTTACATATTGCCCATTATAAGAAACTTGCTCCTTGTGATAAACATTACACTATGTTTACTTTCATCCAAACAGATGACCCCACTGAACACAGCAACTTATACGACCAGCAACCCGATATTGTTAATATGCTAAAGAAGCGAATGGACGCTCACAATGCTCGTTATGTACCTCCCAACTACCCAGCCCCCAGCCCAGATGCAGACCCAGCTAAATGGGATGGGAACTGGAGTCCTGGTTGGTGCTAAAGCATCTTTAGAGTTGAAAAACTTCAGTATTGTTGGTTTGAGTGACAGTTTTTTACGGTGTGTTTATTTTTGTCCAATCGATTTTGCTATTGTTATGATTTTTTTTTCTTTCCTGTGATTTGGATTACAAAATAATATAATTACATCGTGTTACCTGTTCTTTTGTTTCTTGTTTTGATCTAGATTTGTCTGAAGAAAAAAAATGAGTGAGAAAGCAGAAATCAAAGTTGTGTATCTTTACTTATATTATGACTTTGCCTGTCTGTAAGCTGTCTGTCTGTCTGACCATCTGTCTGTCTCTCTGTCTATCTGTGTATCTCTCTGCCTGTCAGTTTGACTGTCTTTTTAATTACCAAAGTCTCTCTGTCTGTCATTCTGTCAGACTAAGTGTATGTCTGTTTAACTGCATCTATTTATCTGCCTGTATTTCAGTCAGTCTGTTTGTCTATCAGTGTGAGAATGGAGTTTAAAAAAAAAAAAAGAAAAAATCAACAGAAAAGCTGCTGACGGATAAAAGGGATGATGGAAAATATAAAACGAAGGATAACTGGCTGAAACACAAATAATGAAAACAAAGCACGATGAATCAAATTAATCAAGAAAACCCCATAACTTCCTTCTAACACCATAACCACCATCACTAACAATGAAAAGTAAACAGAACAGAAACATCGACATATATGAAAAATAATATGAAACAAAAGTTCCCTTAGTTCAGAGAAAATCCCAGCGATAACATTATAAATTTTAATATCTTCTTGTATTTTTACACCTGGTCTGTTGACAATTAATAATTTCAAAATACGATTTTTAAAATTTTAATCAGGTAGTTTTTCTTTGACATAGCTATGCGATCCAGAAATGACTTTGTAGAGACAAAAAGAAACAAAGAGAGAGAGAGAGAGAGAGAGAGAGAAAGAATGGATGAATGACACTGTTGAAGACATAATTATAAAGGGCTGGAAAGATGAAAATCAGGAGAAGTGATGGCTAGTTATACTGGTTGTATAATTGATTGATTGACCATCTGTTAACTGACTGACTGATTGACTCACTGTTTGATTGACTGAATTACTGACTCACTGAGCTATTGACTGGCTGACTGACACTTTGACTGACTCACTGACTGACCATCTGATTAACGAACACTGATTAACTGACTGACTAGTTGGCGCACTGTTTGACTGACTGAGCTATTGACTCAATGACCTACTGATTAGCTGACTTACTGACTTGCTTTCTGACTGACTCACTGACTGACTGACCATCTGACTGACTGATGGCTCACTGACCGACGGTTACAATATATGTTTCACTTTTGAACCTCCAGCAGGAAGTTATCTCAACCTAACTGACGGACAGACTGACTTACTGACTGTCTGACCGATTGACTGACTCATTGACTGACTGACAGACTATCTAATTAACTAATCAATCAGTACAAGAGCTAACAAACTGTTGAACAGGCGAAGTAATGGAACTAACGTAACACATTATCTGAACTGTTTAATTAACAACAACAATAATAAGTATATAAAAAAACAACAATAACCACAGTAACTACATCAATCTCAACAACAACCATAATGACAACCATAGCAGAGACAATAGTGAGAAAAACAATGAAGAACGGATGAAGATCATAACTATAAAAGAGAGACGAATGAAGCAGAACAGATAAAGGCCAAATGGAAAGAACCACTTATGCCCACCTTCTATACATGGGAGAAAGCCGTAAGTTTGTAATTAAGACCCTCAAACTTTTTGTTTGTTGAAGATATAGATTCATACCATTGCTTTGGACAACAGTGACTGTTCCCTCTGCTCGTTTTAGGTGGGGTAGTTAAAGCTCAGGACTGAATGCAGGACCGTAATATTGAAAACTGCGTAATATGTAAAATATCATTCACATAAATATAAATGTCATCATATAAAACCTGACACTTCATTTCCGACTGATAAAGTTTAATGACGCAAAGAAGATAACACTACTCTACATAGTTAATGTCTCCCAGTTGATGATACAAACTTTTGACTGTTTTCAATTTGTCATTGTGTTGTGTTGTGTTGGGATTTAACGGCACATCAGCACGATTACGATTATATTGTGCCTGGCTCGGTAAAGATATTTACATGTTAAAAAGGTTGACCAAAGCATAACGTATAAAATATGATAATTTACGGGGAATGCGTGTACCATTTAATCAAAGAGTGTACAGCAAAACTAACAAAAGACGGATATATGTAAATTTTTATGCGGCTTCCTGTATGGATTGACGCGATAAGTTCACTTATCATTAAACATGAAGAATGAAAAGAATATGTCGGATAGATTAGCAATGGCCTAATGTGTATGAGAAAGCGCAGTTGCTCATGGGCTGATATAGTAAAAACTGTCTCAGAATCAGACTGAGTGAAGGTATTTTGCCCGTGGCTGCTATCAGTGAAGTTCCAATCATTCTTTCTCTTTGTGTCAAAACTCGAATCCCACATTTACGTGGTTAGAAAACAAAGCACCACCAACAACAACAACACAACATGATTATTATACATGGGAGGTCAAAATAATAGAAGTATGATGACAACCCCTCTATTTTCTCACACCTGTGGATCATAACTATGCTTGTATTTGGCCATTGAACCACTAAACGTGTTCTCTCCATTGTCACGATAAAAAGAATAAAAAAACGTTCATTGAAACAGTCACGCCATAAAGTCATCGGAACTTGCAAAGAAAGGTGCTGTATTAGGTGGGAGGAAGCCAGGAGACAAGAGAAACGATGAAATGATTACATCAAAGAATAGACAGACCAGCCTTTCGCCAAGTACCTAAGAAACCAAGAAGGACAGAATACAGGAACGAATAGAGCAGAACTGTCAAATGATCTGTGGTGTTCCTACAGCCCCCAAGCGACTAAAGGCTTCAGTCAGTCAGTCAGTCATTCAGTCAGTCATGTTTGAATACTGACATCCCATTTCCCTCTTCCTTTTTCCTCTTCACCATCCTTCTCTGTCACTCATCTTTAACCTATTCACCCAAGATCGTATGAGGTCAACGGATACGATCTCTTTTAATTATAACATCATATACCTCTGGCAGGCCAACACATCTGGAAATACTAGCCCCTCTCTCCCTGCTTGTGTGAGCACAGTAAGCTCCATCTTACAAAAGACGAACGTAATACATGTGATATCTGGTGTGTACCAGAGAATACCTTTCCTCGAGTAAAACGTATGAGAATGTGCGTCTGAATTTTATTGTAAGTAAACTAGCGTCATTGCCTCTCGCTGTTACTCATATACCAAGCTCATCTTGACTTAAGTTATTTGTGCTTTCTTCTTACCGTAACCATGTGAAATTGGGTTTTGTCGAATTGAAACTTACTCGGCAGAATGTCTTTGCAAATAGTGAGATCTTTACGAATGAAAGATGTCATATTTGTCATCATCCAGTGAACAGCATTCCTGGCTGTTGAAACGATGCCCGTGCTTTATGCCCTGAGTGGGCGGGGCTGTGAAAGAGTATGGGGTGGAAATAAAAAAAAAAGAAACATTGAGGAAGTTGGATAGAAGGTGAGGCAGGACGGAATAGCCTAGGGGACAAAATGAAAAGCAAATATCTCTGAGCATATGACGATGAGAAATTGGACTGTTCTTAAGCTCTCTGGGCTGACTCATAGTTATGGAAGTCTTTCTTAGAAACCATTTTCTGATGGGATTTTTTTCTGGTTCATACATAAGGGAGACCTGAATATAAAAACAACATAATTCGGATAGACTCCATGCACCTACTTTATAATAAATTTAAATAATCCCAAAGAAGTGGACGTTTGTTGCATGTAAAAACCCGTAGTAATAGAGAGCATTACAGAATTTCATTTCTGCCATCAGCAATAAGCTTATTAAATTTCTTGAGTATGTCTCGTTGTGAAGCTATGCGTGACATTTTTATCTGACTGCATGTGAGTGTGAATATATCTTGCATATAATAGTTTTGTGTCTCATGAACTGTGATGAATGGAATTTTCTTTTGAGGACAAATAAAGTTTATCTTATCCTATCTTATCTATTTTATCTTATCTTATCTTGTAATAACATATCGCTTTGTAACATTGACTTATAATTTAAGAGTTCGAATCGTTAAGAGCCTAAACAGTTGTCCTACAACTTTCCTGTATCTTGTAAATGATTGTTGGCTGCGAGGGCAGCCTAATTGAGATATGTGCATAACATACTTCGACCGCCGCTCATAAAATCGAAGGAAAAGAGGAACGTTTGAAGTCGATAAAATATTACCATTTTCAGTATAGGCTTTATGTCTGTACAAGTGTGCAGGTCTTTGCCATGTTCTCAGTCTATGCCAAAATGTCGGCTTTGAATCGTGGCGAACAGAAAAAATGATGACGCATTTGCCTGTTACATTCTGTGAGAACTTGAGTTGCTTTCCTTCTTTCAATACCATGAAAATCTTCAATGCCTGCAGGCCAACGCCTGTATTTGCTCTCTCTTTGTTACCACATGCTATTTTCAGTTTCTTCCTTTCATTATTTTTTTTTCGTACATCACGGAGTTTTCTCAAGAGTGTTTTTATTAATGTGAATGGCCATGTTATGTTTGTAGCTATGTGTGCCCAATAGTTGTATTACATAGGCATATTACAGTTATAATAACAAAATAAATTATTTTCTTTGAAGGTCACCAATCTCTTTAACATACTGTCAGTTTCGCTATTCTCATACCGTGGATGAACACGAGTTTTTGGTAGAGCATTTTTAAAAATAAATAATAATGTATATTTTGAATAAGGTGTGAAAGAAGAAATTAGCTTGGGAAGATGGTGTTGTGATATGGCATTGGAAAGTTCGTAAATGCTACACGAAAAGCCATAGGTTGGAATGTGCATCGAAGAAACAGAGGTTTAGGCCACAGATCTACGGGAGATGTGTAGATGGCAATGATAATCATAATAAATGTGAAGAGAGGGAAATCAAATAGTAAAATATCTGAAGATTTGGTTAAGTGGAGTGTTTGGACCGTGGCCTCTATTTTGGACAACGCGACGATCCATGATGGTGATCCTCACCTCATCTCATCTACCCCGTAGTCTGGCTGACCCTTAGGGAACCATTGTAGATTGTACAACCAACTTCCTCCACTCCTTGCGGTTCTCAGCTTTCCTCTCTATAATGCTCTAGTGAAGACCAGTCCACTCTTTGATGTCATCTTTCGATCGTTTGCTCTGTTTGCCTCTTCATGTCATTGTACTCCTCTCTGTGGCATAATCTTGGCCAGTCCAGGTGATCGTGTGACGTGCCCGTACCACTTCAATTTTCTATGATGATGATAATGGCGTTTTCGTCCTCTTGTAAATTGATTAATGAAATGGAAAGGAAAAATTGTTTTCTTTATATTTCAAGATTTTCTCCACCATCTTCAGTGATAACAACAAACCAAGTAATTATATCCGATCGCATTTTAAGATATATGCTTAAGTGTTATTTCATCATTCCATTTTAATCCTAGGTATATTTGTAATTAAATGGGATGGATGCTTTTTTCTCTTTTCTTTGAATTAAACATTTTTTGTCAACAGAGCACACAAAAGGGGTGAAAAGAGGAAATATGGGATGGACGAAGGCAGGGACAAGGACATGTAGATTGGGACATCATCAAGGGCCTATGGCAAGGGCTAAAGTTTGCTATGAATTCAACATTTGTGAAGGTTTTTTGTTGTGAAGATCTTCGCGCTCCGCACATCGCGTCTGTTGATTTTGAGCATATAATGCCCTCCGGCAGAGGTTAGTAAGTCATGGTATTTACATGTATTTAAACAAGAAGACAAAATAAAGAAAATATATGGGCGTGATACAAAACAAAATGTATAATACAAGATGAAACAAAAATTTAGCAAAGAAAACAAAGCAAAAAAAAAGAGCAAACAATGATTTGTTGGTAGATTTTGCCTTCACCCCCCCCCCCTCCCCACACTTACACGGAAGAATCATCAGGTTTTGACGCATTCTCTGTGGAGCAAGATTCCTAGAAAGGGCTTGTCTTTGTGGTCTTCAGCCCTTTTGTACTCTGTCAATGTGTGAACATATGTTGGAAATTCTAGCAAACTGGACTTTCAACAAATGTTACACGAGCAGAAACCATTGACAGCTGTCATAACGGGGGAAAATATAATTGGTTTTTCCCACACTGCGCTGAGAGGTTCTTTGCCATGTAAAGTAGTATAGGTCCAGTTGACCCATTTCTCCCACTTTATGTCTCTGACTTGCTGTATTTCGGCCATATGTGTAGCAGAGAAAGTTTAGTTACCAAATGAAAATAAAGTTTTGAGAACTCTTATATCAAAAGTCGAACTGATAACTCTTCAACCTCTCAAAACCTCATATTAGATAGGGAATTTTCTAAAGGACTCAAATAAGTCCTGTAATGCGTGATAGAATTATGGAATACATTTCATTCAGATTCGAAGAAAAACCGTCATCATTGGAATTTCTCTAAAGCCCCACATCGTTGTGATTATCTGTTGGGTTGTGCTGTGTGTAAGAGGTGCAACTCTCTTGACTCTTGATCTCAACCAACTGAACGTGTCTATGAGCAAAAGAACGTATAATGTTGAAGAACACGAATTTTCAAACTCCCGCCCACTCTTCTAACCATATTTTTCTTTGCTTGGTTTGCTTTCTCTTCCTCGATAGTAATTTGAATTCTGTTATTTTCGAAACACTCTCTCACTCCCTTACCCCCTTCCCCTACTCCGCCATCCTTTTTTTTTTTTTTTGTCTTAACTCATCCCATCCTCCCTCTCACTACAATCTGTCCATCTCTGTCTAGTCCTCTCCTTCCCCTGGTTGTTTGTTTAACTCTTCCTCCGTTTCTCCTTTACCTGTGAATATCGAGCTCTCCCCCCCCCCTCCCCCCTTCCCTCCATTCATCCCTTCCTCTCTTATTTACTTAAACTATTTTCCTCCATACTGACACATTTGAAAAATCAGACTTGGCAACCAGAAACTATTCTGATGTTATAGAACTGGATGCGTCATGGCGTCTGCATCTACGTTTTTTCCCTAACAGGAATTCAAAAGGCAAATTTTAATGGAGAATCGGAGAGCCTGCATTGAATAACTTGGACTCTGCGGCACAAAGACTGTAATGGGTAGGCCTACGTAAACCAGGGTGGCTGAAAGGTTTTGAAAAGTCTTGACTTGTTTGTTAAATAAAGACGGTCTTTTGAATCACAGAATGTGGACGAGAGTAAATAGTGAGGAGGTGATTTTGTAGAACATTTTGTCAGAGAGGTTTCAGGATTCAGTTGATTTGGTTGTGGATTACATGGAGGTCTCTAAGAGATTGATTCGTTTATCATCTAGGGCTTTATTTTGGTTTCAGATGGATAGAACATGCAGGTCTGCACATGTAGATACACACAAAAACCTTTCATCAAATTAATCAGTGATTGTTTTATGCACAAGGAGGTTTTTTTTTTATACTTCCACTTCTTTTGAAATTCTCCAATCAAGGTCGCACTTCCTAAAAGGAATCATCTTGATCTTCACCTTCTGTTGATTTCTTTTTTCAGTCACTGGAATGACACAGAAAAAGCGCTCATTTGTTTGTTTCTTATTCTCTTTGATAACCTTTACCTTTTAAATACACCCATACCAAGCTGTGAAAAATCCGTGATTTCTTCAAAACACGACATTGACATAGATCAACAGCAAATCTATATTCTTAACTTTTCGTGACTGACTCCTCACAAACTTGGGCCATTTTCATGAATCAAGTGCCGCAGGCACTCAGCTATATGTTCTGAACGTGAATCATGAAAGGCCATTCAGACCGTAGAAGGACAGTTCACAGCATATCCTGACCGATAGATAGACAGCTCTGTTATAAAGGAAATGCACACAACAAGGTTGTAGCATGTATTTGCATTCCAATCTTGATGGAGCCTTGACAATCTTCCGCAATGAGAAGCTACAAAAACACTACAGTCAAATCTGAGTTGACTCACAAGCACTCGCTAACAGGTTCAATCTCAGACATTATAATTATGCCTTTGCTGACGCCTAACGAAGAACCCAGGTGACACCATTCCAGCTATATATATTCTGGTTGGTTTTATCATTACTTAGTAGTTTATTATCCTCATCATATAGTCGCACTACTATGTTCCCTGTCAATCCTCTCCTGTCAGGAGCCTGGCAGATTTCTTCAGTTATTTCCTAAACAGAACTTTGGGTTATGAAAAGAAAATTTATTTCTGTATCTCGTTTTAGAATGGCATTTTCCACTTTATTTTAGGTCATACATTCTGCCGAGTCAGTGCATATTTGAATTTATTTGGACAATTTTGCATGAAGAGACAAGAAAAAACCAATCATGATGCAGTCACATTTCCGAAATGGAATACTATTGAGTTACACCATTTCATCATTCGTTCAAGATTAAAAATGGACAGAAAGACTCTAGACACAATTTAAGCAAGAACAATCGTTGCAGTTGCTTGCATCTCCAACAGTATAGCCTATTAAAATAAGCTACTGCTGAAAACAATGCATGCATATATTCCTATGGAATGTGGGTGTTTTCATGGAACAAAGGGTCAGGCTACCAGATCTACAGCTTTGGCATTTTAAATTCTTGCAATTCTACCGGCTAACGGCTTGGCAGACTCAATGTTAAAGAGAAAAAAGAAATCAGGCCAGTAGATAAATATTTCACAGCCGATTCGAAAATGGCTGAAGATCGCATTGCCCTGCGTTCACCTTAGACTCCGGACACCGATGGAAGGACATTCTCCGTCCGGATAACGCTTTCACATTGACAGACCCGAACACGGACGAAATTTTCATCTACAGAAAACAAAATGGCACTGACAAAACTTACAAACTGCATGTACGGAGACCGACGGAAATCCGACGAATGGTTATGAGCTCAAAAGTTACAAAGAGAAACATTTACCCTTTCACATATACATCAAGCGGAGATCGACAGATGTCGATAGAATTTGGTCGTTGGTGTATGTTCTATCGAAATGGTCCTACCGGGACGGAGGGAAGTAATTTGCATGTTGATATTTCTAATCCAATCATATTCTTCGCCCGTGCTCCATATAAAAATAGCTATTTCGAAGTAGTGAATAGACAGGGAAAATCTTTCCCGTCTATGCATTTTTACCCGGTAGGGAAGATTTTCTCCACCAATGCACTCTCTGTAGACAGGAAAAATAGTCTCCTTGTTTGTTTTTTCTTAAACCTTTCAATCCAAAGAAAGTAGGATTAACTCCGCTTTTAGAAGTTGCCGATTTTTGCTGAGAAATTTTGTGGGTAGAAATTTGGAATTTGGAAATTTTGTCCGGACAGCGGCACGCAGCCTACTCT
>JBCEWB010112312.1:0-11770 GCA_039654565.1 Peronia peronii
ATCTTTCTCAGCTTTAATATGATGTATAATATATTGTTCTAACTGCATTAGTTTTAAAGTTATAGGTCCGTTTCTAATACGAGGGTCAAATTCTACGCTAACACCGATTTTTTCCCCGCAGCGGCGGGGCTCCGTTGGCATTGCTAAGTTGTGTGAAATAATATCTGGATACCAATATCTTTTTACTATAATAAATGCCTCTTCTGTGTTTGAAGTAGCGCAATAATAACTAAAACTTACTATCTGAAAGATCAGCTTTTCTTTCTCTGCAGGACATGTCCTGAATACCACAGTTCCATCAGACAATATAAAGTCTGTTGTGCCAAGTAATTCTGAAAGTGTAAAATTATATATAATGAAATATGATGACTTAGAGCTAATAGCTTTTAAGGGGGAAACATTCAGTAAATACATGTGGACAGCAGCCAAAATTAACATTTTTTCCTCATTATAACTATTTTTTTCTTCAACTATAAAGTACAACATCTCCAGAGAATTCACAAAATATGTTTTGAAAAAGATATAATGATTACTCTTTCTCAGGGCAAAAGTATTTAATACAGTGGTCTCCGCCTAAGAACCCTCCACCTAAGAGCCCGGTCCACCTAAGAACCCGCCTCTGCTGTGAAACGGAATTTTTCCTCTATAATTTGCCCATCTAAGAACCCACTCCGGGCACTCCCAAATAAAAAAAATCCGCCTAAGAGCCCAGTGTCGGGCCAAGACACCCAAGTACTTGGTATAATTCCACATCACACTGTCCACTTGAGAGAAATGCACACTGCTAGATATGCAGTAAAATGGGGACAGGGGTGGAGAGAACAGGTAGACAAAGGAGTGAAAGTGATGGTTGATGTATGACTGGATACATAATCAGGCCACGTTGTTGACTAGTAAATAATAGTAATACATAACCATTTCTTTGTTTGACAACACGTGGGATAGCACAGCAACCTGTGACTGGCTTTGTGGATAAGGAGGAGTAAGTTTAGCCTGCTGGCTGGTCAGCTGTTCTGCTACTTCGGTCAGTCTGTAAACACTTGGGTCACTTGTGCGATTATCCACGAGGTAGCATAGCAATATCATGTTTTCAACAATGATACTGTTATGTGAAAACTCACGGCATTGAAACGCTGAGCAGTATTGGTGTAATTATATGCTAAAAAAGATCAGGAATTGCTATACCTAATTAAAGCATACACAAAGGGAAGAAGGCTGTATACTTAGGTAAGGCGCGCACAGGGCAACTTTAGTTGCCGTTTTGGCACTCAGATGTAAACAATGAAATAGATAAGCACTGCGTGCACAGGCAACTCGGGTTTCTGGCGAGTGAAAAGTTTGTATTTTGTCACAACTTTCCGGCAACGCAATTGTTGCTCAAATCTTAACTGACACACGGCGCGCACAGGCAGCCAAACTGTCTCCGAGCTCGACACGGTCCCGCCACTCCCCACATTTTTTTCACTCAATACAATAGACTGGACAATAGTACACACAATACATTGTTTCACTTCTGGAAGAAAAACAAAATGGATAGCGATCCAACTTGGACTGAAAAATTTATTTCTATCATTGAAAAGAAACATGTTCTCTACAACAAGACCTCTGATGAGTATGCTGACAGAGATAAGAAAAAGAAAGCAGTGATAGTCTTTTCTCTGCTGAAATGCTGCTCCTCCAATTGGTGTTTCAATTCGTAAGTGAGGGTCACACGAGATGTAAAAGTTAATCAAAACTGTCCGAGCTCATACGATAATAGTTAAAAAAACTTGGGAAGGTATGCTCTCAAATCTTCATGCAATTTGACAAACTGCCCTTTTGAAAACCTCTGACTGGTCAAAGGGTGAACTCAAAACCACCTTTTCCTTTTCTTCTTTCTAAGTGCAATCACAAGAGCACAGACAACAACTGTTTGGTCAAAGTCCATGGCGTCAAATGAGCAAGTCAGAAATGACGATAGCCTACTGTTGCCTGGCTGTCGCTTAGCTCTGTGCACGCGGTGTATAAAAAAAGTGGCAATACCGCAGTGTTGCGGTCCCTCCGGCGACCTGGCACATATCGATTACTGTAAAATGAACCAGTGCCTACATCGATACTGCGATTATTGCCTCGGCGGTATGCACAGCCGAGGGTCCCAGCAGGTTAGGGCCAGAGGTTGGTCTA
Source organism: Peronia peronii (assembly GCA_039654565.1). Classification (NCBI taxonomy): domain Eukaryota; kingdom Metazoa; phylum Mollusca; class Gastropoda; order Systellommatophora; family Onchidiidae; genus Peronia; species Peronia peronii. The sequence continues at coordinate 2,164 of JBCEWB010112312.1, forward strand.
GTTCATTGTACAGTAATCGATATGTGCCAAGTCACCAGAGGGACCACAACACCGCGGTATTACCAAAAAAGTTGTCCGGAGACAGAACTGTCGGCTGACTAAAAGTTGCCTTGTGCGCATCTAGCTTTATTCGCATTGATAAATCTTTAACTAACGGTAACGATCAACTCATCATAGTAGTGATGACAAGCTGTGGTCAGATGGGTTGCATAACTTTTCAATCCACCTAAGAACTCGTCCGCCTAAGAACCTGCTTTTCTTGTCTCCCGACGACCGGGTTCTTAGGCGGAGACCACTGTATTTAGAACGTCAGACAGACATTTAGTAATCATGTGAAATAGTTTGTACATTGACATTCTGGCATTCAAAGAACTTACCATTTTCATATTTTTGGCTGATGAGAATTTTTCTGTCTATTATTTCCTGAAAATAACAAGAGAAAAGCTAACGAATTTTAGATGTCATGTCAAAAGTGAATTTTGCTAAAAGACAAAAAAACAACAACAAAACAATTTCATTCAACGTTTAAGAAAACTGAATCTGCCTTCCAAAACCCTTTTATCACTTGATACATTGTATAATATTCACATCTAGATCTATATCTCTGCAAAGTCTGGAGTGTGTCATTAATTAAACCCTATATGTTTCCATATTAATGATAACATCATATTGTAGCAGTTGGCAAACAGCATGAAACTTGACATTTACCCACTTTCAAGTTCAAGGCTACATACAGAGGAGATAAAAATAGTTTTTGACTTTTATTAAAGATAGAGAAAAGAAGGTCAGAAACAATATTGAAACATTATGAATATTAATTAACTATAAAATATCGAACTAACCTCATGAAACATCTTTTACATAACCAACACAATCCAGATTACAAATATATGCATACCAGCATACCTCACAGTAGACCAAATCTGCACCATAGTCCAGTGCCAGTAGTCTCATTGGAAGAGTACAGACTCTGACCATTGGTGCCAGAACCACTTTATTTCTGTATTGAATTTCATGCTTCATGCTGGATCAGTTAAAATCAGCTGTTAAAAAAATGATATACACAATATCAGTATAATTAGCAATGTATTTCACCATTCATATGTTTGGTTCTTTGAACATCAAGTATCTTTAATTATTGTAGATCTAGATATTGAAACAATCCAAGACAGATCTAGATTTTTAAAAATTTATATCAATTTTATCTCAGACAGCAATAAGTTTTTATGGGTTTACTTTATGCCATTTTTTAAAACTTTATGAATTTTTTTTTAATGTAAAGTATATGAACAAATCTATAGAATCTAAATGAATTTCAGTGAAATGATTGTAAGAGCCTATGATTTTTCTGGATTCTAATGTAGCTTTTACTGGAACACAATAGCTCTAACCTAGTTGCATTTTTTAAAGAATATGACTTACTGAAGTTATTCATACACTGAACATATTTTTAGGCGATAATAACGTGAAAGAATCATTTGCAAATTCAGACCTAGAAGAATTTCATGTAGATCTATCTGAGTCTGGATCTACACTAAAATTGAGTGGACTAGGCATATAATGTCATTAAATATTCAGACCTAGATATCTAGATCTAGATCTTGACTAGATCTAGATATCTCGATCTTCACTCTCTTGACCCTCTGCCTGGACCTCACTACATTGGGGATCTGTCTCTTATTGTCTAGACAGACTATTCGACCTCAACAGCAAAAACGAGTGCCTGGATTATACCAAAACGCAGTTACACGAAAAAATGCAGTAGATCTAGATCTAGTCTGCCCTCTAGATCTAGCATTCCAAGACTGAATTCTGAAACGTAGATCTAGAGTCTAGATCAGATCGAATGCTAGATTCTTGATGTTAATCAAACTTTTGTGTATATTTTGTTATGTGTGTCACTTTGCGATTCATTCAATGAAATATACGCTGAATTCAAAAGTTAGCATCCAAATGTAACTTTATAGTGTAAAGAAGCATATTATCTTGACACATTTATAATGAAAAAGTTCTGAATAAGTTGACGGAGGGTCTTATACGGCTATCTGAATAGACCTACGGTATATTTATACCTTTCAAGCTCCTGTCGGGTGATTATCTCGTGTTAGATCTAGATCTCGATCTCGATGATAAAACGTGTATACAGCTTGCATTCGAAAGACACGGTGCTATGCGAATAGGATGAACATCCGTTTCCGGCAAGGGAAGCTACAGATTACAGTAAACAAGGAAGTCGCGACTCCGATGTTGGAACATCAGCAGACTAGAGTTGCCAACGATGGGGGATTTTGAGCTCGATGCGATTTTATATTTCATGATTGAAAGAGGAGGACGTGTTCGAAATCATGAACTAGTGACACATTTTAAAAACTTTCTCAACCACCCGAATAATAAAGGTAAGCTAGATCAAGATCTAGATCTAGATTAGACCTCTAGATCTAGTCTAGATCTACAAATTTAGCCCAAAAAGTTGAAAAAATGCCGAAGTTTATGCCATGGTGTTGAATGTAAACGATGTCATAACTGATTTGATCAACTGGTTTCTGAAACTTTAATGTGTATACATTTAAGAAATATACGTTACGTTCTATAATACGTCTTTCAACCTCCAAGTGGAGGTTATCTTGATAAGAAATATAGTAGAAGGGAGTGTAATTTCAAATCTAAAAAATGAGAATTTTAATTTTAAAAATTTTTTAATTTTTTGGTGCATGGAATGCACCAAAAACCCAAATCTGCAATTTGTCTTGTTGATAGCAAGATCGGAGATAGCTAGTTAATAGGAGCACACTTTTATACATTGAAGTACTTATTCGCCCAATTGGGTCAATAAGTTTTGGGTATCCTAGGCCTTATTGGTCCCATTTCTGGAAGTTGAATAGCGTGCACGAAAACCATCTGCCTGTCGGTCTCACTCAGATCTAATGAAACCTACCATGTATAGTAATAGATCTACACGTGTCAGACTAGCGACCATTCCTACACAAAATTGTCATGATCCCCTATAGTTCTGCTGTAGAACTGAATGAAATCCCCACTTGAGAAATCTGCACTAAGACAGGACTGTCCCATAAGTTAGACCAATTCTAGATCTAGTTCTAGATCGAAATCATATCAAACAAAGAGAATTTGCAAATCCGATTATGCTTTCATTTTTACATCTCTGTCGACATACTTTTTCTGAGCTTTATGGTAAAGCAGAGATTTGATTTCAACAGCACATTTTTATTAATTTCTCTGACCAACTTACATCAATATTCATAGTTAAGATTTTGAAACTTGTAATCTATAGAGGCTTACAAAGTACAGAGCATGTACATCGATTACGTCTACACGAGAGTCTAGACAGTAGATTTATATCTAGATTTAATAAACGTCTGTTTGTTGTCGATCACTTGGATGATAACTGGACATTGCTACTGTAGATGTACACACACGATGAAGGGGAGAAAAGAGAGGGGGCCGTTATACATTTTACACTACAGTCCCCACAGGAATGTCTGAACCATTTTTTTTTTGTTTTGTTCCTCAATACCTGATGTCTAATTTCTGTTAAATGTTGTATGCTTATATATTCTGGAAAGTGCCTTAAACTGAAAATAGTTTATCATAATCCTTATTCATCTATATATTTCTTCCACTCATAAAACTAGCTTATACTGAAGTGTCACCTGAAAACTTCTGAAACTAAAACAGACTGTGAATGAAAACTCAATCAAGTCGAACAAACTGCCTCTAGATCTACTCCCTTTCACTAGCCTATAAGGACCATTGAAACCAATATATATGGCCAATATATCCATGGTTTTAACCATTATATGACTAACAACAAACTGTTGTCTGCAAAGACAAATTAAGCTTTGCACAAGTTTACATTTGGAAAAAAAAGGGGAATAAAAATAGCTTTATAAATTTTTTTTGTTTGTTTTTCTTAAGCCTTTCAATCCAAAGAAAGTAGGATTATCTCAGCTTTCAGAGGCTGCCAATTCTTGGTGAGAAATTTTGTGGGTAGAAATTTGGAATTTGGAAATTTTGCCCGGACAACGGCATGCAGCCTACTCTTTCATCAATTTTGAACTGTCAAGGGTTCTTTAATGTGTGTAACATACACACGAGACCTGAAATATATTCGCCTTTATCTGAGAAGGCTAGACGTCGGCTTCCTTACCCACTGGAAGCCAGGGGACTGTTGAGTCATTGAAAAAATGCAGGTTTTTGATCTTCGTATCTTCCATCCCCCGATGCAGGACCCGTGAGTCGATTTTCTCCGTGAGCAGACGCCATACCACAGATCCACTGTGTCCCCCGCTTTATAGATCCATTTCTTTTCCTGTATATATGGGCCAATAAGGCTAGGGCTTATTTGCCCAATTGAGCCAATAAGGTTAGGGCTTATGTGCCCAATTGGGCCAATAAGGGCAGCCTTTATACATATATATATATATGCCCCATAAATGTATATCAGTTTACAAAAACTTTGACTACTTTGCTGCTATTGTGATGTTACTGTATTACCTTTTGACTTGAGAATAAGTATGAATCACATTTATTCAGACTATTCGACCTCAACAGGAAAAATGAGTGCCTGGATCATACCAAAACGCAGTTACACGAAAAAATGCAATAATCTAATCTAGATCTAGTATTCCAAAGGCTTTGAATTCAGAAACATAGATCTAGAATCTAGATCAGATCGAATGTTAGATATCTAGATGTTAATCAAACTTTTGTGTATATTTTGTTATGTGTGTCACTTTGCGAGTCAAATCTAAAAAATGAGAATTTTGACCATCTAACATGGAATGCACCAAAAACCCAAATTTGCAATTTGTCTCGTTGATAGCAAGATCAGAGATAGCTAGTTAATAGGAGCACACTTTTATACAAATATGCCTCATAAAGGTATATCAGTTTACAAAAACTTTCACTACTTTGCTGCTATTGTGATGTTACTGTATTAAATTACCTTTTGACTTGAGAACAAGCATGAATCACATTTATGTTTTGTGTCTCATGTCATGTAAGTTCCAACAGTAACTTTTGTCCAGGTATCATGACAATATGTCCAGTTAGTAAGAAAGTCTTCTATCACACGTTGGTTTTTACTTCAAATTGTCTATGAAATGTCCCTCTATCTCAGTATGTATTACATAATATTCATTTTGCAGTGGAGAACAGAGAAAAATTCAAGAACTATGTCAATGAGCTAGCTACAATCAAAATTGATGCTGTAAGTATGGTAATGATGCATTCAAATGAATTTCAGTGTAAAACTGGTTCACATGTTATTTGAAAGATTCAAATTTTTGAAATGTGTAGGCTTTGGGAAAAGCAGTTGCATTCTTATTCTTTTTTCTTAGATATTCAGTTTTGAATTTAATTCAAATGGGCATGCTTAAAAATGTCCAAACATTATGCAATTATATGAACCCTGAAGCATGTAAGACAGCTGATTCTCAAATAAAGGTGTTTTGGTTAATGTTAGGGCCTGAAATTGTTCTTTAGAAGTTGTTCTGTAGGCTCCAATAATTTCCACTGCTTTTCCTTGTACATATTTATAACATTTGTCATTGGGATGTCCATGTTCCCTATTTTCTGTCTGTATAGAGCGAGCAGGGGATGGAATGAAAGATGGATGAGATTGACAGCTTGAATGAACATGTTTATATTTTATCATCTTTATGTAAAACATGATGTGCTTATATTTTTTTCTGTTTGTGATGGTTTGTGGTTAAAAGCATCAGTCATAGAAAACATGAGATGTATGAGCCATCATGCTGCATGTTGGTATGCAGCATGATGAAATCACTCATCTACCAGATATATATCTCAGTGGAAAATTTACCTAAACCTGAATGAACTTTAGAGATCCTACTTCACGTTTGGGTAAGGAAAGAAAAATCGTCTATCATATCAGTCCAGATTGATGTAAAAAATTTTAATTGATGTCTGGTTAACCAATTTTATAGCTCTCCTGCAAAATTTGTTGTTTTGGCAAAATTTCATCATGAGTAGGGACGGTGTAAAAGATGAATTTCGCTGTTGTTGTTAACGTGTGTATGAAACTGGCATTTTTGTTTTTTCATCTTTTCTTGACGTGTAAAGGCACCTTACCATGTTTGATACAATATAGCCATGATCACGCTGATGTGTCGTTAAACCCCAACACAACAAGTTCTGATGGTGGTGAAGAAATGCTTTTGACTTTCTGAAAGTTTAACAATAAATTGTATCTGTGTAGTGAAGTTAATTTCTGTTTCTGAACTGCACGTGATGAAGGGCCAGATTTTCTTGTTAACATTTTTTCATCATCAGGGTGAGAAAGTCTTAGTGCTGAAGAAAAAATACCGTCCCAACACAGACAGCTTTGATTCCTCGGCAGCTTCAGGAGCATCTTGGTCAGCATCAGCATCAGTCCCATATACTTCCCAGTCCAAATCAAATAAAGCTCCACCAAAGACCAATGTGTCTGAGCCAAACTTAGCAGGGGACCAAGCTAATGTTCCGGTCTCCTCAACCAGTAACAGGGAATCAGTGGAAAATGACTCACCTCGTGCACGATCAGAACCACCAGCTGGTATGTCAACAACTGATTGTTATCTTTCGCTCTCTGTCATTTTTTTCTTCTTTTTTTTTTTTTTAATACTTGCAAAGCCCATTTCATTTTTTCTCTCTCTCTTTCTTTTTGTTTTTTTAAATTTATTTTGTTCTTTTTGTTTTTGGTATTTCTGTACAATACAGTGAAAATTATTTTGGCTTACTAATCAGAATTTGCCCAGAGGGCTTACCCCTTGTGATGTATTCAACATCTGAATATCTGATATTAATACAAATCAGTATGTGTTTGTACTTGCTGTAATGCTTTCAACCTTTATTTTCTTATCAAATTTACATTTTGATTGATATAAACAGCAGCTGTTGCATTTTACATTGTACACAGCCGTATGTCAGCAATAACTTTAATCGATTAGCAGGGAGTGTCTTATTCAGACAGGTTCTTGGCCTGAATATCAAATTTAGCGATACAATATTATTCATACTGAAATTTTGACCTGCACTGATTCATTTTACACATGTTGATATGCATATGATGCAATAAATTTATGTTAAACACAATTCTTCCACATTTCTCTTTTGTTTTATTGAAGATATAAGCATTATAGCTGATATCAAATTAGGAATTAAGTGAAGATCTCACTCTAAATGTGGATGAAATTGAATCAGAGAATCATATTTGTGGAGGGTATAATATGTGTTAATTCCATCAAGTGTATCCTATGCGTGTCATGAACTAACCTACATATGGATAGTTTTGCATGTAGATAGTTTTGCAAGTGAAATGCATGTTCATAAGTTGCATATTTTATTTTACAGTGCGAAAGGTAACACAATCATCTTGTATAAGAGGCACTGATATCAACAGTAGTATTGTGCCTTGTTCTTCACAAATTTATAAGAAAGACATTTAGGTTATGATCCATTTTTAACTTGACATACGCTATGTTTCAGTAGAGCTTGAAAAACAGAGCATTTCCAGTGACTTTTTGAACACAATCTTTGATTTATGTAAATTTCAGTTGCTAGTGGAGGAAAAGGTAAAGAGACAGATGTTGACAGTCCTGATGGTGGTATGGTGTCCAAGGTTAGAAGTGATGAAAACATGGAGGTTAAGATGAGACGCACAGATCGAGTCAGCACACCCAAGACAGAGAACAGCAGCAGCATGAATAGCGGTAGCAGTTCGAAGGATTCACTTGCATCCACTGTGGGTTACATTTCATTTTGTTTTGTTTTTGTTGATTAGTTAAGCATAAGGTTCAATAACCATGCAGTTTTTTATTCTAACCTTCAGTTTGATGCAGACAAGATTCGTGTCAGTTGTTTCAGGTCTGATCTTATTCAAAATAGTCTCATTTGCCTTTTAGTGATATAATAAACTCATATCCAACATGCTCGGACTCAGTGAGATCTTGGATCCAATGAGATAAATCAAAATCCCCATTTTTATCCTCATCTCTGTCTCATTTAAAAGACCTCAAGTCAACTGAAGGCCATATTGTACAAGATGAAGTGGATAATAAACCCGACGACCTCATTCAATCAGTTTTACTGTAATGTGAAATATTGTAATAAGAATACATTTTTGCATGGTAACCCTTAAGTTAATATTCATTTTGTTCATTGTGTTATTCAAAGAAAATTACAGTAAAATATTGAAAGGTGATTGTATATAATGAGTATTATTATAGATTCAGTCCATACACTGAAATTTTAATGTCTGGATATTTATATTTTGCTGTAGCTTTAGAAGGCTCAATATCAAGTTCTTAAGGTTGAAATAGAATTGTAAATGGCTCTCATTCAGATATTTGCTTTTTCAGGGTTCCCAGAAATCCGCGGGCTCGAGCACATCAGGTGTGGCCTCGATGGAAGATGATGCAAATGCTTCAGTCATAAGTGTGAAAGACAAAATTAAAAAACTGAACAAGATCCATTCAGAGTCGGACATCACTCAATCCAAGCATGGCTCTGGAGGAGGAAACAAGAAAAGCTATAAATATGTACTTTTAAAAATTTTTTGGTTATTTTCTATTTTATACATTTTTTTTCTTTGGTCATTGATCAAGGGTAGTTGACAGAGAGCTTTAGTATAATATCAGTGTATTATGTAGCGTAAAGTGTTATGGGCTTTGCAAAATGCAGTTATCACCTTTGTATTGTATAATGTTAGCAGGATTTTGATGTATTGGTTAGTATAAAGTGCATGGCTTTCAAAAGTATGCTTAGCAGCAGTGTTTCGGTGACTGTTGCTTAGAAGTTGCAAATCTCCAGTATGAGTAGGAAAAGATATGAAGCTGATTCAAGCACATCATTGATACAGCTGTCACAATTGTCTTTGTGACTTGGATGCCATGTATTCTGCATTTGTTGAATTGTGTTGTGGGTTTTATGTTTTTTTTTTTTTTCAGCCATTCACACAGTAAACATAGATCTTAACAGCTATTAGGCTTTCATGACTTGGTAGCTCATAAATGCACAAATGACCAATATTTTTCTATGGTAAACACATGGCATTTTAACAAGAATTCTTCAATGTGAGATTTCTATGTCAGTTTGTGTATAAGTTAGTTTATAGAACAAATAAATCATAATTATGATGTGGCATATGGAAACAATGAGAAATTTATTTTATCCTGTCCTGTCTCCCAGGGTGCCGACGATGATGACTCACATTCTTCGGGATCATCTTATGTAACAGTAAGTGTCTGTTTCTAATTTAGGAATGATTTATATAACTTAAGCATTTGCTTTCTAATTTAAGGCCAAGGTCGGCAGTGAAAATCGATGCTAGGGGTCAAAATTGTCGATTTTGAGTTTTAGAGATATTTTTATTCTTTGACCTCTTCTTGAAAGTATGAAGTGCGTCTCTGGGTCAAAAGTTGATTTAGAAGACCTAAAATTGTCATTATTGCAAAGTGAGGTAAATGCACAATTGTTTATTTTTTATCAAAATGCCTTCATTTCATAGACGTGACAAGCAACTTTGCATCGGCTAAAACCCTTCAAATTTAGTATCGATACAAAATATGGCCTATTTCCTCTCAGC
>JBCEWB010112334.1:0-11769 GCA_039654565.1 Peronia peronii
AGTCCCAGAAAATGAATCTCTGTGCTGCCATAGTTAAGATTAATGTATTTTTTCATTCCTGAATATGTGAACACTATTTCATTCCAATCTGTTGTTATATGGTTGCTTTTTCTTCTATTTTGTATTGTGAATTTGGCTAACTCTCTGTTAGTTTTGAACCAAGGTGGCTTTCTTAAGAAGTTTGCCCAGTTCTGTACCAAGTGATGATATTATTTTGAATTTTTTGTTACTTTTATTATGATGATTATTATTATTGGTGTTAATATTATTTGTTGACAGTTGCTTAAGTTTGATAAAGTAACAAAAATGGCTTTTCAGTCATATTTTATGAAGACTTTAACTAGATTGGATGAAACTTTTACATTCAAATATAACGGTATTGACACACAAATAAACCTCCTCATTCATTCAATAATAAAAATTTTTATGACGACTGCCATTTGCATAGCTGCTTTGTAAACTATTTAGTAAGAAAAAAGAATGGACATGTTCTGTTTGGTAAACGACCGATATTCTGTCACTTTGTGTCCTCACTCATTGACAAGTTGTCTGGCGACAGTTAGTGTTTTTTTTGTGTATGTTTGTTTTGTTTTCTTTGCATTGATGCAATGGTGAGTGTGAAACTCCCTAGAATGTGAACAAATACGTTTGATATATACATTTTTCATCCTTAGTTCTTCCCACCAAACGGGCAAAAATTGCTGTCAATTTGAAACAGTCAACAGCAGGCACAAGCAGTTTGTTCCGCATTCCAGCAGCAAAAAATCCCAGTGGACAAAGCTCTACACCTCAGTCTGGAGTCTCACAGTCAGTCCCAGGTTCTAATACCTTGACAGATCAGATAGCAGGCAGAGTGGAGAAGCAGATCAAATCAATAAGACAGGAGGTGGGATATCTTCTCTTTACGATATCACCCACTGATGGTTTCTGTCTTTTATTTTTCATCCTTTAATGAGAGATATTAACTCACTGAGCACCACGCTCAATTTTGCTTCCAAAGCCTGGATAACTACCAGTATTTCCCACTTTTTAAAAACTCATAAAAAATCTTAATAAAAAGCTACCACTTTGAAATTTTTTGTACTGTTTAATGGCATTTCAGTGAAATAGGACATGTAGACAGGATTTGTGAGAAATAAATGACAACAAAATGTGAGCTAAGGGAAAATGAGAAAATTTGCCCTCCCCCCCTCCAACTTTTTTTTCCTCAAAGGGGAAACAAGATAGTAGAGAAAAATGCACAGAAAAATAAAAAAAATCGATATATTTGTTGTGGGAAGGTGTGTGGGAGAGAGAAAATAATTTTGTGAATAAAGAAGACAAGAATTAATTTCAGAAATGATGGTCTGGATCATGTAGAACTATCTAGATCTGCGATGGACAGATGGCTTGACTTCGATCTAGCTTCGTTTCCTCTTTCACCCTCAGAACTGCTAGAACCATCGCTATTCAGAAAGTTGTTTATATCATTGTCTGATGCTTCACCCTCACTTGAAAATGGATTTTCATCGCTATTTACGATTTCCAACGACTCAAAAATACCTTAGTATGCCATGCTTCGAGCAGAACTTCGTTATTTTCACAGCTGTTGGGCCAGTTCAACAAGAAACACATTTATTCACAATAAAAGTTGTGTATACAGCTTATGTGTGGATAACTATTTCAACCATTACAGCTATTTTCATACGCTAGCAAACTGCCAGATCTATTCTATAACCAAATAAAGGTGAACCCGCAGACCCTGCGGTGGCGGTCTTCAACACAAATTTTGCCTTACCACATAGATTGCGGACGCAGTGTTCGGTGAGACAACAAACTGCTGTGATTAGACAATATCCAGAGTGGAAAAGCAAATAAATCAATATGACAGGAGATGCGATATTCTCTATTATTTGTGAATCACTGATTGAATTCATCAATTTTTCCTTTATTTTTTAATGCTCAGAATGGAGAATTAAGTCATTGCTGTCCCATTCTCATGTTTTTCCAGCTGCAGGAGTGTGTTTTGCTCTCGCAGTAAATGAAAAGTCTATGAACATTCAGTAAATTACAAAAATATCAAAAGTGGACATGAAAAGGCAACGATAAATGTTCATTTTTTACTTGTCCATTCTTTCAGATGAACCAGAGGAAGAAGAAAGAGAAAAAGAAATCCAAAAAGGACAAGAAGAAAGATAGGAATGTTCAGTCTGCAGAAGAGAAATCTCATCCAGAGACAACAGCATCTTTGGCCGATAACATTAACAACAGCTCAGTAACTTCTTCCACGCCAGCTACCACTCCTGCACTACCTGACATCAATAATACCACCACATCTCAAGGTGTCAAAACGTTGCCTGCACATACAGCAGGGGAGACGGCTGGTGCCAACAGTGAAAAGAAGAAAAAGAAAAAGAAGTTGAAGAAGAAAAAATTGACAGTTGAGGAGGTGGCACAGAATTTTCAAGCATTTGATTATGCAGCTGCTGAGAAGAAACTGTTGGAAGGTAAGGGATGGGAGAACTGTCTGGGAGTCTGTGACAGTCATTAAACCTCTATGGTCCAGTCATTCATCTTTGGTGCATGCCCATATCATCTTAGGAAAGAATATCTGATACCCAATTCATTATATCTTCCTGGATTCCTTGAATGTCTCATCATATGTAAATTTTAAACCTCACTGTATTCATTCAGCACAGAATTGTAAAATGTTATCCCTTGAATAATAAAGTTCTGATGTGATTCTGTGAGGTTGGCCAATACACTCACATCTTTTTGGGCACTAGAAAGTTAACATTGTCATGATAGTCCAGTATTTACCACAAATCTTCAAAGCATCACTTTAATCTACACATCATGGTAATGCCACATAGGATACTAGTAGAAAGAATCAAGGAGTTACATTTATTAAACATTCTTGAACATCCTGCAATATATTATTCAAAATAGATTTGAAAATCATTATTTATTGATAAATTAGTTCCTGAAGCGAACAATTAATTTATATTTAGAATACTAAAAATGTTGGTGTATGTATGTGATTCAAAATATTTTTTATTTCAGAGGGTAAAAAGAAGAGCACTGTAGATGTGTATAACCCAGCTTTGCCATCACGCACTGGCAAGCACAAAGATAAGGTGAGAAACAGTAGAGCTACCATGCAGAGACATGGAGAGAGTATATATTCATAAGGGAAGCTCATCTATATCTTACTTACAATTTTGGCAAGACTGATGAGAGAGAAGTATTATTCTGTCAGCTTGTGTCAGTACACAGCTTTATTCAAAGATGTATCTGCCGAGACACGGAAGAGACTATCCAACCACTAGACTTTTGAGAACTAGGTAATCCCAATGGTAAACCAAGGAATGCATATTTATTTAGAGGACTGTTACCAAATACAAGGAGGAAAGCAGGCTGCTGAATAGATTTATGGAAGGACTATCCACCAAACATTCACCAACAATGGAAATCAAAATACTAGACTTTAAAGCTTACTGTTATAATATCAAGTACACCATTTAGAATGAGATAATTGATTAAAGGAATTACCTATTCAAGTATCTGTGTTTTGGAGATACTTTATCAATGTCATCATTGTTTGTATTCACATATCCACAGGCTCGCAAGCCCAAACTGGCTGGACCAAAGAGCAATGTCAACGTCAGTTTTGGCCCAGGCTCAGGTACACCAAAGACCAAGAAGAAGAAGAAAGGGTTGTGATGCTTGAGGGGATTCATTTCACCCATTCCACTGCTCATGATGAAAGAAGTTTACATGAGGAAAATTTGGCTAGTATTATCAGTTTTATCAACATCCAGTTCCTCATATTGTTTTTTTGCCTGTTTTTAATCTGTTTCATTAGTTAGTGGTTAGACAGTCATCTTAGTTTTATGACATTTTTATAAAATGAAAGAAGTTTACATTAGCAGCGTTACCATTTTCAAAACTGGTGTTTTAACCTGTCTTAAAAATTCATTTACTTGTACTATATAATATATCAAGTGTTATCTGTTAAATGGAGATGGGATTCAGAGGTCTCGGTTTCAAGATTTGGGATATATACAGGCTTGTTGTTAGTTCTTCTGAAAGTTAGCACCAACTCACTAGTTGAAATATTGAAGAAAGGAAAGTGATCAAAAATACCTTGTCAGTTTAAATGTCCATAGGTCACTTTGTCTTATGTTTTCATTTGGCATATGGAAATGATAGATGTAGACCAGTGGCCAATGTTATAATTTCTGCTCAAGACTGAGCAGTATGAGATCATCAGTTCTGATTTTTATAGGCTGTAATTATAGTTTTGTATAGAAGCTAGGGCTAGAGCTGGCTGAGAACCAATGCTTAGGCTCTTTTTGGAATTTGCCTCAGTATAAGTCATTGTTTTCTGGCTACGCTTGTCACTGATTGTCTGTGTCACAAAGTAAAACTCAACTCATGTAATTCAAGTTATGGTGACAGGGCATTGTGGAGTCGACCTCACTTGAGTTGAAGTCGCTTTGAGCTGATCTTCAGTCGAGTTGATATATCTTTTTTTTGTTCTTTGTAACATGCACAGCAATAGCTTAAATTCTCAGAAATCAATGGTTATGTTGATTTGAACTCCCCTGCCCCCGATCACTCAGGCTTAGTTAAAAATAAGCAACAGATATTTAACCAACAGTGTTGCAAAATACACACTTGACACCAACTGATTCATCATTCGACTCAAGTATCACACTTGTATTATGCCTAAGGAAGGATGAGTGAGAGAAAGAAAGAAAGGAGGGGAGGGGGAGGGAAATCGTTTGCATGTGAGTGAGAGGGAGGTGTGGAAGAAGAGTAGCATGGTGAATTAGCCCACCACATACGCTTTGCCTCTGCCTTTCTCAATTCGGCCATTGGCTAGGGATTCAGATATAAACAAAAAAATGCACAGCATGAAATCAGTATTTCACAAATCTGACCTCACATTCTGACTGGGTGTGGAATTTTGGTGTAGTTTGATACCATTTTACCAAATACTGTCTATGGATTGCTTCACTAACTGACATTTTGGAAAGACATACAATGACCTTTGTCACCAACAGCAGACCTGTATGATGAGTGGGGTGGAGAAAAAAAAACAGCCTAGTGTTCAAGTGAGACAGTGATCTCCACCAAAGAGCCAGATCATGGGAAGACAAAAAAAGCAGGTTCTTAGACAGAGAGGCTTTCTTTCTTTTTTTTTTTTTTTTTGAGACAGATTGAAAAGTCATGCAACATATCAGATCATTGTCCTGACTGCTTGATTAGTTGGTCACGACCATTAGTTAAAGTTTTTGTCTATGCGAATAAGGACAGCTTTCTCCTTGTTTTGTAATTAGATCTAGTTCTAACAATTCCTGGCCCTTATTGGTTTATGATTTTATCAATAAGGCTTAGTGCCCAAACAGCGAGTGAGTTTCCATATGACGGTATCCCTGTTGATAATCGCACAAATGACACAAGTGTTTATAATCAGCGAGACTGACCAAAGTAGGAAAACAAACGATCAGTCAGGGAGCTAAACTTATTCCTTCTTGTACACAGCGAATCATAGGCAATGCCCCATGTGTTGCCAGACAAAGAAATGTTTATGAGCTAATTCACATATGGTCTGACTACACAGTCACACATCAGTCATCACTTCCTCACCTTGTTTCCCTGTTCCTCCACTCCCTCCCCATTTTATTGCATATCTGGAGGGCTGGAGGATGTTCGCGTCACCTATGTCTGCATCATGTCAGACTGCACCAATTTGAACCAAAATTGGTTGATTTCAATAGCTTTTATGTCCAGAAGAAATAAGCCAATTTTGATGCAAATTGGTGCAGTCTTTCATAATGCACATACCAGGTGATGCAAACACTCCCCTGACTTGCATTGACCCTCCATTGAGTCCTATAGCACCTAGCACTGAGCTTTTTTTCTGATGTGGTCAATCATACCATGAAATTACACCACAAGTATTTTCATGTCTTGGCCTCACACTGGGCTCTTGGGCGGATTAGAACTTGGGAGCGGGTTCTTAGGGCGTAAATTGTGGAGGAAGAATTCTGTTTTGCAGCAGAGGTGGATTCTTACTCTTAGGTGGACTGGGTTAAGGTGAAAGGACTTGTAAGTGAACTAAGAGTGTACCGATATGAGATGAAATTTATGATGATAATTTTGGAGAGGAACAATGTGTCATTCATCTCATCTGATAATATGTTCTGTCTATATGTATGAAAGAAAGTAAGATGGGGTGACAAGTCGGTCAGTTTTACACAAAAAAAAAGGATCTGATGTGAACGCATGGAGTTAATATTCTTAACTATTATTTCACACAAAAGGCATGGCTGTTTCTGTTCCAAGATGAGATTTCTTGGGAAGATTTTGGATATTAATACTACATATATATGTATAATGCACCAATCATCTCATTGTGGGTGTGGCTTTACAATACAGTGTTGAGCTGCCAGTTGTCAGAGAATGCATGGATTTTAATGGGCATACATGGAGTTGTTGTCAGTGTGAGAGCAAGGGAAGGATGGGGCTGCTCTCTGGGAGAGAGAGAATTTGTGTGTGTGGAAGAACTTGAAAGTAGCGAACTGACTGACCTGATTTTTCTTGTTTCTTTTATGTGCAACAGCTCAACGGAATGAATGGATTACACTGTAAATGCATGAAGCTGCTGTCATGTAAATTATATTGTATATCAAGAAAGATATCTGTTGTCTTTGGATGATGATATGTGTGAATGAAATTTTAAAGAAAGAAGAGAAGAAATTAAGTAAATAAACTAATGTTACCATTCATGTGATATTTTTCTTGTTGTTTTCATGTGTAGATACATGTATGATGATGTGATAACATGTGAAATAACTGTGTTGGCTGATGTTCACTGTTATTTACATAAGACTGCTATACAAGTGAATGTGCTGGCATACATATGTATGTCAATCTGCTCGAGCATCTGATGATGTCTTGCAGTGAAATACACAAAAATAATTCAAACATTTTGAAGAGACAGACAGCTTTTTTATTAATTTTAAAAAAAAAATTTTCCATCAATATGTTGTACATATGAGAGAAGTATTTACTTATCAGTGTCACTCTGAAGTACCTTATATGTTTCTGGCCTTACAAATACCTACATGTCCATACAATAAGTCGGCCACTTAGAGGGAGAGACTGTTTCTTTTGTTTTTAATCAAATATTATTAAACAATTTGTAGTACACATAACAGAAAAACTGTTGCTAACATTTGTCACAGTTTAACTCCCATATAATCAGGTGAACTTCCACCTAAGCAGAATAAAACCAGAACACTTGCCAATGTGCCCTCTTTGTGACTACCTCATGAAACTGTGGACCATCGCCTTTTTTCAGCTCCCCTTCCTCCTCCAAGACCCACCACAGACAACATGTCACTGTGTATATGGGAAACCTCAATAACTGGAACATACTTGCATCCTCCACCACAGCACGGCATTGGATCGAAGGGGGAGAGTCCAGTGATCACTGGATCAATAACAACATATTTCCATATAAGTCAGACACTTATATATATATAAAATCAAACATTAAACAATTCATGTTACACATGATAGAAAAAACTGTTTTTTGCATTTGTCACTATTTAACTTCTGTCTTGGTTAACTGGCCTCACAAATACACGTAGGAAATTGATAATAGAGTCATTTCACTGAACTTTTCAACAGTGTTACATATAAAGAAAGAACTATTTTCTTACCTGTGACACTAGGCATTCTAAATTATATACCTCACATGTTTCTCTGGATACACAATTCAGTCATTTAGAATGAAAGAAAGGCATCTTAACACTATGTGTACTTGCATTGTTGGATGTTTGATATCAAATTTCTTCAGAGATGATATCAACAAAGGAAATATTCATCATGAATCTTCTTTTACTTTTAGCACCGGTATCTTACATTGGATTTATAAATGCATAACTCAGTCATTTGCAAGGGCACCAGAGCTATATTATTACTAATACGGTATTATTATTCCACATGTGGCACACTTCAGCTAGTTAGTGACTTTTTCTGCAAAAAGAGGATTCGAACACACGAAAGAATCACAATGCCAACATGTACATGTTATTGTTAGGACATACATGTACACTTGTAGATGTTTTTTTTAACATACCAATATTGTCGCATTTTCACGACACATCGAGCCAACATCTCTTCAAATGTGATATTGAAAGTCTGTACGTGTACGTGTGTGCGTGTGGGCGTGCACTAATGTGTATTTGTGCCAATATACTATATGATGCGCGTGTATGTATACACTTGACCTTCATGCCCACACTTGGTGTAAAGTGACACTAGTTCCTTCTCTGGAATGAAAATCTTGGATACACCATGTGATTCTAAAACATGATCAGGCATTGAACGGTATTTAAAAAATGCCTTAGCAAATGGCCTTTTTTGGAATCGCTTACTGTTGGCCCATCCCGTGCTCCTAGACATAGACATAAGTACAGCACTGAAAACAACACAACAAAAACAAGAATTTTTATCCGGAACCTCCTTAATTTTACCTCAAGGTGTCTCTTCTCCCTTCATTTTTTTTTTTTACGTCATTCCCTTATAGAATAGGGTCTACTTAATTGTCCAAACAGCAGGCAAAAGTTATATTTATAACCATTAACTGATATTGCGTGTTTCTGACAAACAATGGAGTAGAGGCCAACTTTGTCAAAATGCATTTTTAACCCTCAAAGTGCTAGAGGGAGCTGCTGGAACTGCTCGCTAGAGCTCTCCTGTTTTCATACTGATGTTTTATTCATCTTCAAGGAGTGATGGCTTAGGCCAAAATGATAAAACAAGACGAATGACGGTAGATTCTTTGGAACAATAATTCAGATACAAAGTATAGCGAGTGAGTCTTTGAAAATCTTGTAAAAAATTTATTTTATTTTTTTCCAGGCTCTTATCTAGGTAAAGGCGGACCAACAAAGAAATTGCACAAAAGTCAATGCCAATAAAAGCTATAAAATAATCCCAACTTCAATTTTTGGCCACAATTTTCTTTTACTAAGACAACTTGGGTGGGCGGTTTCTGCAGACTCACACCCACAGAATTGAATAGTTACCATGGCTGCGACCTGACATGATTACTACGGCCCGAGATAGCCCCCGTCGGGTGCCCGAAAGGCCCAGAAAACATGAAATAAACGATGAAAAAAAAAAATTGACCCTTTAAAACTTCTCGAGTTATTATAATTTATAGCCGTGCGAATCTCATTCTCTACAGCCATAACTTTTCTTGCAAATAAGCCATTGTCATGACCATAAGCGGTAATTTAATTGCCTGCCACTGCTACTGTTTATTTACGCTGGCAAATTAATGGCTATTATCAATGTCAACGTATCCTACCTACTGGCGTAACTGTCACATGGTTGAGAGGTTGACTGGGATACTAAAGTTCCAACCTCATGCATACAGTTTGAACCATCACAGTTGGAGAGTAGTACCCTCTTGGGATGTGCAGGTAAGCAATGCTCTCTTATCTCTTTGAATTTCTTATTTGTCAGCATCAGAGGTTGTAGAGAATCGAAATCTAACTTAAGTGGATCTACATGAACTATATCAGCGGTGCATTTTATGACACAATTGTAATATCGTGTACCTTGATTCAAACGTGTATGGTACTAAAAAAAAATAAAGGTATTTGTTTTGAACTTGACGATATCTGGTGTAAATTGTTTATTTCATATCATCTCGCCCCTCCCCCCCTTCTCTCTCTCTCTTTCTCTCTCTCTCTCTCTCACGAGCACACGTACACTGTTCAAAAAGCATATCATAATCTGCCTACCCACCGACCCGTCCTCTTATCCATCCATTCATCCATCCATCCATCTATCCATCCCCATTTATATCACCCTATCCACCCACCCATTCATCTATCCATCCATCATCCATCTATCCATCCAACCGTCCATCCATCCATTTATATCACACCATCCATCCATCCACATCCATCCATCCATCCATCTATACATCCATCTATCCATCCATCCATTTATATGTATATCACACCATCCATCCACCCATCCATCCATCTATCCATCCGTCCGTCCATATACCCCTCCCTCCCTCCCTCCATCCATCCATCCATTTATCATCCATCCATCCATCCATCCACCCATCCACCCATCCATCTATCCATCCATCCACCCACCCACCCATCCATCCATCCATCCATCCATCCATCCATGTATCCATCCGTCCATCCATCTACCCCTCCCTCTCTCCCATCCTTCATCCATCCATCCATCCACCCATCCATCCATCCATCTATCCACCCATCCAGCCACCCATCCATCCAGTGTATCTTTTTTCATTTTTCCTTGTGCTATTTGATGTCTTGGTACAGTTGTAAAGCTACTTAACACTAGCTGCGTAACCACAAGGCATTCAATGTGTACTCATTAATATACAGTTGTTGTATGCATAGCAGTGTCAAAATATAGGTCTACCACATGTATGTAATTAACGTTGTTTCATGTCACTCCGCCCCCCTCTGTCCCTCGGTAAAGGGCTTTACTACGACAATACTGCTTCTAGTCCTTTCCCGCTAGATGTATGTATTCTTTCCATTTCTCCGACATCGCCTCAATTAACCTTTTCCTGCTTTTTTGATCGCCTCAATTAACCTTTTCCTGGTTTGTTTTTTTTTCTCTCAGTTAGCCACGTTCATGGATTGTGTTTTATACCTTGCGTATGATTTCTTCCTTCCACCAGTATGTATTTTCCAGATAAAGAGACGGAAACGTTATATGAAACGGACAAAGACGAAATTAATATTGTAATAAGGATAGGTCACCTCAGCATGTGCATTTGAATTATTCCCATATTTGGCTCTTTAATCGTTTTAACAGTTGAATTTTTAACACGGTCGCCTAGAAAGCCAGTAGGAACAGTATCAAATGCAACAGCAGCGTAACTTTACCGTGAATTCAACCTTGATTAAAAATATTCGCGGTGTGTCCAATTTTCTCTCTCTCTCTCTCTCTCTCTCTCTCTCTCTCTCTCTCTCTCTCTCTCTTTGTTATTCTTATTATATCCATTTGTTTGTTTCGTCCTGATTTTGGTTAGCATTCTATCCTCTTCTGATTTCTGAGTGCTCAGCAGGTTTGTTACATGGGTAATGATATTGAAAGAGTGATAGGCTATACTGATTTTTTTTTCTCTCATAACATATATGGTAATACATGTAATAATAATTATGTTCCCAGGGTCGAACATGATGACTTTGACCTGGTCTGTGCTTCTGTGTGTTTTAACCGTCCAGACTACGGCCAGTCTACAGAACATTACAACTTCTGACGCATCTGGTGATGTAGATGACAACAGCACTGAGTCAATGGCGCAAGCCAAACCATGTCGCGTGGATGACATGGTAAGCACGAAGATCTCTTCGTCTTATGTATTGATAACTCGGTCAAATCATTAGCAAAATTAGAAATGGCGACAGAAATATATTAGATTTTCTCCCTATAGCCAAATTCATATATACATGTATATATATATTTTGTATTAATAAATCTTCGGATCTATAGCCATAGGCCCACTATCACCCTTGCTTTTTGTCTTCTCCCATTTTCCCGCCTTAATCGTTCGAAGCAAACGTTGTAAATGTTCAGTAGAGACAACTGAGTTGGAACCTAAACAAAGACTTAAGACAGATGTTTTCCTCACTTACCTACCTACCTACCTACCTACCTACCTACCTACCTACCTACCTACCTACCTACCTACCTACCTACCTACCT
>JBCEWB010112354.1:0-11769 GCA_039654565.1 Peronia peronii
ATAGATAGATAGATAGATAGATAGATAGATAGATAGATAGATAGATAGATAGATAGATAGATAGATATAGATATATACATGTAGATATATAGATATATAGATATATATATATAGATATATATAGATATATATAGATATATAAGCACATTTTGAAAATACCGAATAAAATAGCTAAACAATGTGCCTCAGTCGACACAAAAGGAAACAGTGTTCTGCGGAGGCCAATGATTAGACTCATATTTCAATCGTCCTAGTGTAGAGATACAAAAAACTGGATGCGTCTCTTGCTGTCTTCAGATTATATTCAGTCTTATTTTTGCCATATTTCTGTTGCTAAATCATCGTATCGTGTGTCTTTGAAAGTATGTTTGTCACAATTCTGTAAAATCATGTTGGCATCTGTCTTTATGAAAGTATAATGATGAATTTGCGATGTTTAAACATGATACCACAACAGACAAATACACGTTATCATATTATGGATATGTGTTCTATGCCTGCTCAATAATGACGTTATCTTCTGTTGTCACTTAGTGGTTCATTTGTGTTATTTTGTTGTTTAATGGTGTGACTGAAAAGGTCTTTGTTTTGCATTCTATTGTAGGTGTCGTCTTTAGTGCTACACTCTATCTTAAATCTTAAATTTACGATGGACTTTCCATTTTGTGAATTTTTGTTAAGACAAGTCCTTCAACATTTTTTTTTCTCGTTACACATAGGTTTATTATCTGTATGATTTTTTTTTCTTTTTAATGTTTTAGGTGGATGATCCAGTAGTGCTGCCTCACTACCACTTCCGGGATGACGCCCTACTGTTTTACGACGCCATATTGAAATACGTCACCTCTTACGTCAAACTATATTACAGTAAGCAGTGAGATAGTGTATTATTGTCCTTTAGCTCAAGTGTACAAGCATATTGCCATGTTTCAATTCAATCAGCTCTGGGCGATGATATATTTGAAAATTCATTTTTTGTGTTACCCATGTGACATAGGTCTCATTCGAACATTCATTCTTTTTTGTTGTTGTTGTTAATTAATCCCTATATTCATTCTTTCATTCATTCATTCATTTATTCATTTATTTACTCTTTCATATATTATCTCTTTCTTTCATAGATTCAGTTATCAATAATTCCTTCCATATCTTCCCTCATTCATTTATTCTTTTATCTATGGAATTATTTATATATTCGTTTAGTCACCTTTTTATTAATTTATTGAATATTAACGTATTTGTTTATTCATTTATCTGTTGTCTATATATTTATTGATCTTTGTACTTATTTTAATTGCTATTTATTTATTTATGTATTGTCTGTTATTTATTTATTTTTTTCCTGTACTTATTTTGTTTTCTTTTTTATTTATTTATTCATTTGTTGTCTATTTATTTATTCTACTCCTATTCAATGTATTATTTTTTTTTTATTTGCCTTTTTATTTTTAGAGTATCCTCTCTGTCTTTCTTTCCTTCATCACATAATGTCATATAGAGAGATAACAGAAATAATTATTCTTCTCAGCGTTCCTATAATATGTCAAAAAAAAAGTAATTCTATCCACTCACTATAGAACATGAACGATTAGAGCTGTTTTGATTAATTCTGGAGTCAATATATTGAGAAAATAAGATATCTTCTGTCTAAGCATTTTTGTTTTGTTTGTTTATTTGGTTGCTTGGCTTGTTTGTGTGAAACTACGCTAAATCAAATTTCACCAAAGTATCAATCGTGGTCTTACGATATATATCGCTCTCTTTTCCAGCAAGTCCTGCAGCACTGAAGAACGACTATGAAATTCAGAGCTGGGCACAAGAGGTCGTAAAGCCAAGGAATAAATCCTTGGGTGGTCTTGGAATTTTGGTCAGTTTGTGCTTCTGATAAGTATACGAATATAGATTCACTTATTCAGACTATGAGAAGGTTTGTGAAGTCAATGAAAGATGACTTGCCCTTATTGTTTATTAATTCCGTGACTAATTTCGTCACTGATCTTACAGTGCACCTCTGGATGGCATAAAAATTAGATTGAGAAGTAGTCATTATATTCATACAAAAGATTTTATATAACTATACACCAGTTCGCGACAATGAGAAAGAGCTTTTACCATGTCACTTTGTGCGTATAGATGATGCTCTCAAAAAAAAAATCGAAAACCTACATACATCCCTTCACGAGATGGAAGACCAACTCATTGCATGATAACATGTCATTCTTGACAAAATATAAAAAGTAATGAGAAGGCAAACAGTATAATAATATTTGCCCACTATACTTTAGTATTTGTTAGTATTTGGGGGATAACAGCACCTTACAAAGTACTTAGATTCAGCTATTACTTTAATATTAATTTTAATTATATTACATTAATTACAGATTAAGTAAATTAAATGTTTAAATATCTACAGTTGACGTACACGGTATCGGGATTTGTCCTGAACAGACCTGTCCATGAAATTTAAACCTCATCATACCATTTCAGATCTATGATGTCTTTTCCTTCTTCTACAACAAAGATTCTCACACTTTTTTTCATCTCATTCATTCCTGATAATTGTTCGAGAGTAACTTTAGCCTCACACTGTTTCATTCAATAATTTAACATTTACAACTTACCATAGTAAAGCAACCGACAGAAGGAAACAATGGGAAAAAATCACAATACTAGAAATGGCAGATGGTATAAAGGTTATTTCAACTAGTATTAATGTTTTAAGAGTTTTTAATGAGGAACAGAAAATGACATGAGGAAACATAGGCTGCTTGGGCGAAATGCGGGTCAGAACAACAATTTTATTATCTTGAGTTCTGTGGGCCATACAGCCTACAAAAACTGCTTTGTGAAGCTAATTCTTGTTTCTTTTATTCATTCTTTGATAGGGAGTTCCAGGAAACGGACAGCTCACCACCAACGACCAGCTCATTCAGATCCTGACTTGCATCATTTTCACATGCAGCGTGTCTCACGCAGCTACCAACTTCCCGCAGTACGAAGAGTACGCTTTCCCACCCAATTATCCCACTCTGCTAAAAGGGACACCACCCACAGATCCGGTGAGTATTAATTTTCTTAAGCTTTATAATTTATTCCTTTTCATAACCCTGCTGTCCCATTGTTTTTAGAAATTACAATCCGTATTGATTCCTACTACTATTTGGATCTAAACCCGGTCTCTGTAATAAATTTATCTTTGGGCAATTTTTCCCGCTATTCAGTACATAGTTTGACCAAATTTAATTAGTCAAATCCATGCTGAGTGACCCATCGAGGTGACTGTAAGATTATGCGCCTGTTACTCGGCGAAAAACTTACATGGCTGATTTGAAATTCAAATCCTATTATCGGGGAAAAAAAGATTCGAATTTTATTTTTTTTTCTATGATTCAACGACCCTCTGGCTTTTTGGGCAAGGAAGCCTGACGCCTAGCCCCTCTCGGATGAGAACAAATATACCCTTATGCACATTTAAAAAACCCTTGGCAGTAAAAGGTCGGATGAAGAGTCACCTGAGACGCCACTGTCCCAACAAAATTTTCAAATTCCAAATTTTTACCAACAAAATTTCTCAGCAAACTGGGCAGGCACTTACTTAAAGCGGAGAAAATCCTTGGCACCACCGTCCGACTGCGGTCCCCACGGGACCTGGCACATATCGATTTGTGCATACCGCCGAGGCAAGGATCGCAGTATCGATATTGGCACTAGTTCATTTTACAGTAATCGATATGTGCCAGGTCGCCGAGGGACCGCAGTCAGACGGTAGTGCCAAATCGTTCTTTCTTGGGATTGAAAGGCTACGTAGAATAATGTATAAAAAGAAATATCCCCTGTCTGAAAATACACGTTCTCTTCAAAGCACAACCAAGGCAGATGTCGATTAAAAGTAGAAGTGTAGAAGGGTTTGCCTAAAGTAAAATGCATGTAGTTTGCTGCTCTTGTTGTCGGTTTAGATGCAGTAAGTTGTCATCTCGAACTCCTTTATTGCAGTTGTTGTCGTGGTTGATCTTTCTTTGGTGTTTTATTCACGCTAATTCAAGTGACAATATCCTGCATCTTTAGTCTTGGCCTCTATTTTACAACCTCATGCTTCATTGTAGCATATCTCCTGCTTCTTTAGTCTCGATTTCTATTTTACAACCTCACTCTTCATCCTATCATGTCTCCTACATCTTTAGCTAATTAGAGTCATTCTTATTTTAGCACCTCATGCTTCATTGTTTCATGTCTGTCGCTGAACCAGAATGCGGAGACAACGGAGACTGATTTGGTGAAAGCTCTACCCACTCAGAGGGAGATGCTGGAGTGGATGGCCGGTGCGAAAGTGCTCAGCACGAGGGGCACCAAGCGACTGGGAGACTTTGAAATTCAGTACATCTACGATCCAAGAGCTTGCAAAATTGTAGAGGAGTAAGTCGTTTTCTTGTCTGATTTGGTGATCATCAGAGAAATATTAGGAAACGGGCAGTTGGTAGGTGAGAGATACCGGCATACCTAAACATACGAACACACAAAACTGATCTGTTCAGCCTTTGTTTGTTTGTTTGTTTGTTTAAAGAGGAATTCTTAGCTTAAATGATCCAGAGATGAAAACGTAAGTATTGCTTTGGAATATATTTTAAAAAGACATAACTGGACATATACAAGAATTTTAAATTCCAGATGTATACATATTGCAAATGCATCCCTTATGGCTTCTCGAATGCCATGAAAAATACAACTCACTGCATTTATTGATCTTTTGTCCATTGCAAATAATATACGTCTTTTGCAGAATGAAGAAAACAAAATTCATGGAGATGCAGTGTATATGTGTAACCTAGGTGTCCTCTCGGTATGGCAATGTACATGTATCATGATCTCTTGACTGTGTTTTGCTTTGATAAACACCCCATGTAAGGCATCATTGAAATATCATATCACTGAAATAAGCTTTTGCTTTCATTGTGTGGATATCCTCAGCTTCCGCAATGATCTGGGCCGTATCAGTCATAGTATCAAGGAGAGAAACAGCAAGAGATCGGAGCCTTACTTGTATCTGGATCCTTACAACATTCCCAACTCCATCAGCATTTGACCAGTTCATCTTTGGCATAACCGTGTTATACATCAAAAGATGACATTGTAGTAAACGCATGTAGCATGGTGTGTATGAGAGCTATTTGCAAAATGTTAATCTAGCTAGTGCCATGCTAGTTCAGCAAAAATGTAAATTTGTGATAGTGACATGATATGCTGATCGTTAAAAGATATATAAAGATCACTGATATCGAAAGATTTCTTTTTGTATTTTTTTAAAAAATCATTTTGTTCTATTTTATATGTTTATTCATGTATTTATTTATTTATTTTTATATTTATTTATTTATCTATTTATTTCTTTATTTTTCGTTATCGAAATACGGCTTTTATAGGCTTAAATAAAGAATTCGCAATAACATAAAAAAAAAACCAAGTAATCTCCCGATATAAGACAATAAGAAAACTTTTTTCTTACTTAAAAGGTCGGGGACCATAACCGTCCAAATCTTAGTGACCGAGGAAATAAGGGAGATAATTCATTTATACTTTTAATGCTGAACGTAATTTGGACAGGTTATTTTCCCCTTATAATTCTCTGCCTTCTTCCACCATCTCTAGTACATTAATATAATAATCTAATCATTAAGTCCTCCATGTCTTGTGGATTAAATTAAACGTTAAATCATCTGTAATCTTGGTCCCGTCGTCATTCTGTTAGTGGCCTATAGACCCTTGCTTGGTTATACGCAATGCCAGTGATTATCCCAGATTTAAGGGCTTCTTATCTTTTTCCTATTTTTTTTTTTCAAAGATTGTTAGCCTTCCTGCCATACTACTGGTGGTCTACATAAGTATTTAAAACTTTATATAGATAACGGTCACTGGTAACTCATACCCTACCATTACGTACAGCTAAACCTAACATTATTATTACGCACCTGGTAGTATAACGATCATCCAACTTTAATCTAATACACACGATTGCTTACCTTCTCCCTGAATAATATATAACTTCATAATTAAATCAGCTTTAATAGCGGGCCCAGCATTGATGAATTGTAGCCAGTCATTTTTATACATTAGTTAGTCAGTATAAATACTTTTATAAATACCAGTTTTTTCTTCTTTATTGTTTGTTTGTTCGTTTGTTTATTTTTTTTTCTCAGTCGCCATCCATTAATTCATCGCTTGTCGTTATTTAGCCAGTCGCTCTCTGTGTTTTTCTTTCCAATAAGCCAGCTACAATGAGTGAGATGATATGTTCCATAATTTATTATAAATCGTAGACTTTACCAAATGATGTTTTTGTTTTCCTTTGATTTGATTTGATTTGATTTCTTGGCCTGGTGTCCTTGTGTCGTTGTTTTGCTGCTGCTGTTGTTGTTTTGTGTTGCTGTTGTTGTTTGTTGCTGTTGCTGTTATTGTTGTTTATTGTTGTCGTTGTCGTTGTTATTGTTGTCGTTATTGTTGTTGTCGTTATTGTTGTTGTTGTTATTGTTGTTGTTATTGTTGTTGTTGTTCTTTTTCTTCTTCTTCCTTTTCTTCTTCTTTTTGTTCTAGTTCTTGTTCTGCTGTTGCTGCTCTTGTTGTTTTTGTTGTTGAAAGATTTTGATCTAAAAGTAAAACTCACAAAAGCCATGTAGCATGTGGGTGTGAGAGATATTTGCAAAATACCTGGATCGAATGTGATTAGCAACGTACTTGTTCAGCCAAAATGCAGATTTGTACTAGCGATATGACACCCTGGCCGTTAAAAGGTTTATGGTAAAGGTTACTGAAGCATGTCAAAAAAGGTGTTTTTGTATTGTTTCAGCCAAAGGTCACAAAAGTTATTTTAGACATTAGTTCAACACGTACGGGGCTTTTTAACACAAAAAAATGTATGCACCTGTCAGTTCTCTTCCGACATATACAGAATGCATGGACTTTACGGATGCTAGAACAGCTGCAGACTAAAGTAACTGTTCATAGGTGATTTCTATACAATCACATGGAGGGAAGGCTATCTACATACTACTGTTATACCTAATACAGATTAGGCATTGCCGATGTGATAATAGTGAAGATTATGAGAAGATTCTTAGTTGTTATCGTCTTGTTAGATCGTGATTTGATGGTTTGCTTGCAAGTCGACTACCTACATTGCATGCACTGAAGAATATATCGCATGAGTATTTTTGAAAGAACTACTGATTTTGGCCTAACGCTTCCTGCTCAAATTATTCGATTCTTTCCTCCGTAATAAACATAACCTTCACGATTACGAAGAATCGTGCGGCATGAGAATTTGAGATGCAAAAGAAAGGGCATAACGATGCAAGAATCGGTGTCGAGTATTTGGCCGAAAACATGAAATATGCTACGTAACTGTGTATAAATCTTTCGGTTACTGCCTCTTTCTCTACCGCTCCAGAAGGTATGTACATCTCCACATAGAACTTGTGACAAGATTCTTTTGTTGGCTTTTTTTTTACTGTTAACTGATCTTCTGCAGAATCTAGAAATTTATAAACAACCATAGGATAGACACCTTAGAATTTTGCCATGACACCGGTAAACCCTGTTGTTAAGGTCAGCAAGTGTTGATACCAGAAAAGAATAGGCCTGGTGATGTCACCATAATCCTTCCTGTTCAGAGAATTCGAGCGGTTTGTTAATAGTTTTCGTGTTTTTAAATGATGTATATACAGTCTCAAATTGAGATCATGCTCTGTTTTGCAATGAGAGTGTTAATAAAGTCAACAGGAGTAAAA
Organism: Peronia peronii; assembly: GCA_039654565.1. Taxonomy (NCBI): domain Eukaryota; kingdom Metazoa; phylum Mollusca; class Gastropoda; order Systellommatophora; family Onchidiidae; genus Peronia; species Peronia peronii. Next base: position 7,779 of record JBCEWB010112354.1, read on the forward strand.
ACAAATTCAGAATGCAAAGCTGGCTTTCTATGCTGATTGCATCTGCTGCACTGATTTGCGCCCTGCTGATTTTCTTACTGCGCCCGATTATGCAAATCGATTCAGCGTTTTCCTCTGTGACGCATTTTCTTCTGCGTTTTCCTTATGATGTGGTTTGAGGAATTTCTGTGACTCGTGCATCGAGTTCACAAGACATGACTGACTTGATCGTATAAAAAAATTAACTGTGTATTGAAATCAAGCTTAGACTCAAACTGGGCAGAGTAATTGCATGGCAGTCCCCACAGAAAAACAGTATAATATTTGTAAATAGTGTACAGATTCTTCAAAAAAGACTCGAAAAGAATCTTATTCGCGGGCATATTGTGTCTTGACTGATGTCTGTGACCAAATGTAAACAATAACAGTTTGAAGTGATAATTATCACACCTGTGAACATTAAAGTTGCTCTTTTTCAGTTTATATTAGTGGGAATATTATCACCGCGAAAAGTATAGCAAAAATGCACATATTTTCTGCCACATATTATCAGCAACTTGACACAAACAACCAGTCCCTAAGAGACCTTCATTTTGCTTGTGAATTTGAAAGATCAGTAATTTCTAATTCTTAACCCTAAAGTATATTTTTATTCATTCTGTTACATATTTTATATCGGCACGGAGAAAAAAAGAGGAAAGACTTTCTTATGTAACAATTCTGCCCACTTTGAAAAGAAGGCAAATTTTGATGATGATAAATAGAATTTAAATGTAAAGAAAGCTTTACGCCTTACCATAACCTCTGCCCATTACCCAAAACAAAGCTATTAAAACTGTCTTATAGCAATCTGTATTGATGGAATTGAAGCTTATCTATAGGCTGTAAACTCTGGACACATGGGAAATATCACTGGCTGTCATCTTTTCTTGTGAAGTTACAGCATCGCGACTAATGTCAATCTTGCAAAGGACATCGAAATTTGCATCATAGATAGTGACCCGTGGAAATCACATTGACGATCTCATATATTAATACTCCATTTAAATAAATGTTTTTCATCATCCAAATGGCATCGAATTTTGAAAGGTGTCTATAAAGTCTAGAAACAGAGATAAAATGCATATTTGCAATAAAACAAGTGCGAAAAGCATTTATGTAATTGGTATATTAATATTTAAAACCTTCCATATTATTTCCACCATTTATGATGCAAAATTCGATGCCCTTCGAAAAACTCACAAAAGTCCGATGCATTAACTAAAAAAAAAAAAAAAGATTGCCATGGAGATTTCCCATGTGTCCAGACATTACAGACACCCTGTAGATCAAACTGCATGTACTGCGTAAGGGAAACTCTCTTAATAGGATTTGAAACAGAAAGTGAAACATGCAGGTGTAAATCTTTCTTTGAAATAAAGGACAATCGTTCATTCATTGACTGAAGTAAAGTTGCTGAGCCCGACAACTTTTACTTTAGGATATCGATCAAAAATATTATATATGAAAGTTATGGATTCGAATTGAAGCCAAACCCGATTACCAACTGTCACCATACATAAGCTGCTGGGCCAAGCCTGTCTGTTTCAGTTGGTGTGACACGGTTGTTCTGTTAGGTGTTCATGCACTTCTTTTTGCTGCATTTATCATCAACGAGCATGGGCAACAAACTGGCAAAATCGGCCTGTCAGGAATTTGCCATTCATGTGAAGACGGGAGACAGACGTTTTGCAGGAACCAACTCAAAGGTGGAGTTAATTATTCAAGACGACCGCGGCAACAAGTCGGATCCTATTCTTCTTTTCTCCTTCGGCCGGAACGACTTTGAACCTGGAGTTGAGGACACCTTCCTTGTGCCTTACAGCAAAATTGTTTCACTCCAAAAATCTGCTGACATTGTGAAGATAGAGCTCTGGAAGGATAATGTTACCCTTCCTAATGATTGGTTTGTGGAGAGGATTGTGGTCGAGAATAAGACCATCGGCAAATCCTACACATTCCCAGTCTTTCGCTGGATCGCAAATGACAGGAAATACTACCTGAAACTTTATGACACCAGCCTGCCACAGGCGGACGAATACGCTAAACAAAGGGCTCAGGAGCTGGAAGAAAAACGCAAAGAATATGAAATTGATCAACCCTTACCCGTTGTACCGGTGTTGGTAAGAATTTTCATTTGCGACTCTTTCTTCGTTTTAAAGTTCATTGATTTTTCTTTTTGCGACTGCTTCTTTTCGGAACTTTTTTGAATATATAGACCTCAATGCAAAACGAATCAGAAAGATAGGTCTTCCCCATGGAAATCTTAGAAGTATTCTTTGTTTCATATCAATGAGAGAATAGTGTAACATATGAGTCATTTAGAGATATAATCTTTCTTCATAGTATAGACCTATAATAGACTTCATCTCAGCGTGGAGACCGGAACAAGAATTAACAGAGGAAAATATGAAATAGACCACAAAAAAATGAACCAAAAAACACGTTTTGTTTCGTAACCGGAAGGTTTTAACTTGCCCTATCGTCAGATGAATTTGACTCGGTGGTAACTGAAGACTTTGTTTTTTTTTGTTGTTTTTTTTCCTCAAGGTCTTTACGTAATTAAAATGAATCGGTGACAGGAATTAGCTTAAATATACTGGAGGAATCTAGATTTGGATATTCTTCAATGCCTATAGTTTTCTGTAACACACTGAGCTACATTAGCTGGACTGCACCGCATGCGGAAATTGCTCCTCTTCCAGAGCACTTGTGATGCTTTTGTTGGCAGAGATGATATTGTGAATGTTCAAATGTTCACAATAGCCATAACAGTGATAAAGTTAGATTGCAATGCGAGTGGTATCATTATGTTAATCAAATTATCTGTGGTGACTTTACCTTTGGCTCAGCTGCTCGGGATGTTGATAGAGGACATTGCGTCCACAGAGCCTCGACAATGTAAAATTCTGTTTGATAATAGTTTGTACGACACGTTGAAACATTTGGTCACAATGATGGAGTTAGTTATGAGATGATGACCCTCCCCCTCCCTCCCCCCCTCAACCATCTCATCCCCCCCCCCTCCCCCGGAGATTGAAAGGCTATTAAACAACGTAACATGGAGATTGTTATTTCGTAATATCACTGCTATATTGTTGTTGTTGTGCTTTTGTTTACTTTTGAAAAGTAGCAAGTGCTATATAAGAGGACCCGAGAGTTTGTAATGAACTTCAACTCCGCTGAGATATCTGCTTCAGTAGCTGAGATAACCACCACGACAGGAGGCTGAAAAGCTTATCAAAACCGTAACCTGCATGATAGCCCTAGTAGGTTAATATGAAATCGGTTTGGGGAATACAAGTGTGATGCATTTGATTCATTGTTCTCAGTGATATTTTTATTGTTCTTGCCGTTAGTGTCGTTGTTGATGCTTCTCTTCCTTTTTTTTATTTGCATGCTCATTTATTGCACATCCTCTCCCAACTACAACCATTATTCTACCGTTTATGTCACCACTTCTTCTACTCTTACTTACCACTGTCGTCGTCATTATCACCATAGTGCTGCTACTATTACTATGACTACTAGTACAACTAGGACTAGATTACTAGTACATGTACTACTATTACTACTATTTCTATTACCACCACCCCCACTAGTACTGTCACAACTATTATTACTACTGTTACCACGGGTGTTACCACTACCACCACTACTAATAATGACAACACTACGACAGTATTTATTTAAAACTTCATCTTCTTGTTTCCATATTTTTTGTTGCGTCGGTTTTTTTGTTTTTTCGTTAGCGGTTAAACTAATACACAAAAATAATTGTTATGCATGTGTATCTGAGAGGGTGTATCGTTGTGAACGTGCATATATTTGTGTTTCTGTAAAATACAAAATCTCACCACAGACTTATATGTGACACTAAAGATGTTCATACCATTTTCGCGGGCTGATCCAGCTACTAGAAATGAAAATAGGTTATGTTAAGCGGCGGGGGGGGGGGGGGGGGGAGAGGGGG
>JBCEWB010112365.1:1688-11769 GCA_039654565.1 Peronia peronii
GTCTTTCTCTCCCCCCCCCCCCCCCCCCCCCCCTCATCCTCTCCCCATCTCTCGTGCGGCAAACCACTCACAGTTTCCCCATGCGAGTCTGAGCGCACATTTGTAAGCTTGTGTAATTTTCTGGCTCGATCCATTTCTGAGCCTGTTTACCCCTACCCTACTCTCAGCTCCGTCATAATAATACAACATCCAGTGTCACCCGAGGCAGTTTTTGTATGTGTGCGTTCCATTTGCGGCTCGATCTGCGATCAATAATGTATTAAGCTCAGGGCTGTACTGTCTGTGATTTTGAAGCAGGTCTGAAGTGAAATGATTTAGAAATTCATTGTTTTGTTCAAGCTGGAGTCGGGTGGGAGGGGGGAATAATTGCAGCTCTTGTTTGGTGCATACATAGTGTGATTGGAAAGGTTACAGTTGTGAGTGTTGGGAAGAGGAAGGGGAGGGAGGGGGGCGCAACAGCAACAAATATATCAGATCCATTCTTGTTCTCTTTGTCTTTGCTCATGCTAGCTTATGAATGTTTGAGAGACTTCCACTTTATTCATCATTTGGTCACAATATATACTCTTTTCCTTTTTGAGGAAGTAAAATGTTTTCAGTCTGATTAGATTCACACGATAGTTGATAGTTACTTAGCCTATGTATGTTTTGAGTTGTTCCCTTATTGCAGGCCATGGTTTTGGAGGGGCAGAAACTTAAGATTTAAAAAAAAAAAAAGGATGTGAGTTGCAAGCATGTAACTGTTTTACACATTTTACTGTTAGTTAGCAACTCCTTGAAGCTTTTATGGAGAGAAAAAGAAGAAAAAAAAAACAGAAGGCGGGGAGGGGTGCTAAGAAAAAACAAAACAAAGGCCAAGTTTGTTTTGCTGTCTTTTCTTTTTTAAACTTCGCTGGTATTTGTGAATGTTATCAGTAGTTTATCTTTATTGCCTTTATTAGATATATGAGGGGGAAAAAAAAAAAAAGAAAGTAGAAGATGGTTGGGCTGAGAACGTGCCAGTGTCATCGTATGACTTGTGCCAGTGTCATCGTATTTCTTGACTTTAGTGATGTGCCAGGCTTTTGAAGGCGGATTATTGTCTGGCATTTGTTAGGAAAAGGATGGATGCAGCGTTGTTATTCTTTACCACACTGAAACGATATTGCCTGAAAGTTCGAGCTTTTGTGCTGCTATGTAAGATGTTACATGAACATGTTATTGTTGACGACAGCGATGATGATGCTGACAATATTGCATCTTTTTGTTGATACTGTTGATGATGATGCGTCTGTTCCTGTCATTCCTGTTTTAAACAAGAAGCTCCTTTGATACTGTTTGCCAAGTTTTGAAGTTATTACCTGTACATGTATATATACATGTACATTGATTACGGTTGGGCCTTTGCTGTCAGTATCAATGACCAAGGAAATAGTTGACAATTTATTTCCATCCGATAATTAAATTGTGTTGCTTGTTTTTTTTTCCACAAATTTGGTGTATGTTTTCAAGTTTTGCCTACATGTGTGTTCCTCAGAGTTTGACCTTGACAGATGACACAGTTCTGGAGGAGCACAATGAGGACCCGACCCTTATTCAGATGCACTTGATTGGTGATGGTGGTAAGTGCCTGTTTCCGTTTTCTGATTTGCCTAGGAAATGACCATGCACTTAACTAAACAAAAGCCAGGATTTAAATGCAAGCATTTTTATTCAAACACTGTGTGTTATGCTGTATGCCTTTTTTTCTCTTTTGAAATTCCAGTAAAAAAAAATTCAAGAAGTTGTAAATTGCAAGATTACCTGGACTGCCACAAAAATTTTAATTTCATAGACTGCTTATAGATAAGAGGTTACAAATATCTTTTACTGAAACCTTGGAGACTATTGTACTGTGCCTGGCCATAAAAAAGGTAATGTTATTAATGTCAACTGGGCTGTTTTAATAGAGTGTAAATTTTGCCTACATATTTTTGTTGCTGTTTATGTTCACAGTTGGGTTTGTAGGTACATCTTAATAACAACAGATACAAGGCAACTGATTATGACCGTTTTTATCAAACCATCTCATTGGGTTTTATCTTTTTTCCCATATATGAAATGGATATGAGCAGATAGTTTTAGTGTTACATATATATGAACCATAAAGTTAATGCTCAGTTCATTTTCTTTCACATTTGCCCGCATGCGGGAAGGTCAGTGTGTACTATCACAATATATATGTACTCATATGAAACGTTTTTGTTTATGAATGTAACAGCAGTATTCAAATGTTTAATTACATAACAAAAAAATGTACAGGCATACAATATGGAACGCAGAGGACACAGCATCTGTTCTCCTGCCTGCTCAGCCTTCATATATCCCCTTTTGTTATTGCTGCTTGTGAAACCCAGGCTTTTTTTTTTTTTCTTTTTTGGGGGCTAGTCAAGTAATAAACTAGCAGACCCCTTTGAGAATGAAATGAATTCATATGGAAATGTACAGTGGTTGTGCGTAAGAGAACCCGCAGGGAGCAAACACTATATTGTAATGGGGAGATAGATAGCAAACTGTGTCAACTAACCGTTCTCACGCATGGAAGGGGGCGGGAAGAATGAGTTTCAGTAACTGGTTAATGGAAACACAAATTGAACGAAATGGATCTAGTAGGCTTTATTTGACACCTTATTCCATGTGTTAAATATTCAGATGGAAATGAATTTTGGAAAAACGCGATCACCTGACTCCGTAACAGTGGAACAGTATAGAGGCCAAGAGCGGCGATAAAAAGTTTCAACATCACCAGCAGAAGTTACCGAATCGAGTGGTAGTCTCGTGTAACGTGCCTCATTAACCTCTCGTCAGCTGCATAGTGCACTTAACATTGCGTACTGTGTTTCGTCCTCTGTCGTAAGGCATGGGCCGCAACCGAGTGGCTGCCTATTAATCATGTGTAGTATTTGACAAGCAACTTGTCATCTCTCTCGTACACTCTGCCAGCAGACTGCTCTCTCTAGGCTTCATCGACTCTTCTCCCGCATTGACACAGCCAACGGGTCCGGAGATCTGGCTACGGCCTTTGCCGCCGTACATGTATGGTAATGGCGGTGCGTGTATGTGTTTGTGTGCGCGCGCGTCTTTCATGTAATTGTGTCTTTCGCGCCGACGGTGGTGACTTGTCCGACTGCTTGTTTTCGCCGTGGCCTCAACACAGATTTGCAGCCTACGTTAGGCCCTACAGTATGCTGGCAGCCACTTGATTAGCCATACTTGCAAGGAATACAGAGCACGACCTGTGCTTTGCAGCGTAGCCAGTCGTGTTTTGCTTCCATGTTGCCCTACTTTTGTAAACATCCTTACAAAGCAATCACGGCGTTTATCTCACTATTTCGACAACAGAAATTCATGTTAACTGGCAAGTGTGATATAGATCTAGATTCAGCTGCTTAGTTTAACACCGTAAACATCGGTGCCACATCAAAGCAACAGTGATTTTGTGACTTCTCCCAGTTGATAGCAATAATCCTCCAGGTTATTGGTTGCGCAGGCTACTGGGTAAGTGTCATGTATTGGCATAGCTACTGTACTGAGATTGCAGCTCAGATTTTTGTTATCATTATTAGTATCATTATTTTGATTTTTGTGAGAAAGAAAAGAGATAGGGAAAGATAGCATGGAATATTAAATTGAAAGATCTTGTCATATTGATTTACTGCCTTCTTGAAACGAGTCATCAAGGTCAACATGTTAAGAACTTGCTTGGGATTGATCGTTCAGAAGTTTTGTAAGCTGATAGGTTAAGAGGTAGCGATCTCCGATTTTCATTTTAGAACGTTACAGTTTTTTCCAAAGTTGTTGACATTAGTATTTCTGAATCTATTTCATTCATTAGGCCAGTGTGTGGCTATGTCAGATTCTACAGCCATCATGGGCTTTCAATGCGGATGAACTGTGGGAAAATGAGTAGCGTACATTTCGTCCCTATTGAGAAAAGAAAGCAGCTTTAACTTCAAACTGGAAGTCGTGGTTTTAAGCATCACCCCCCCCCCCCCCTCTCAAGATTCTTAGTGCGCTATTGGATCTACTTAAATGGCAACCTTTGGTTTGACGGATTCATTTTGATAGAAAGAGCGGAGGGAGTCAGAGCACGCATTATATTTTCCGTTGGAGACATAACGCTCTCCAGTTACCACACTGGCTCGAGGCTTGAACAAGTCAGGCCATTGTGCAAGCCTATCTATCACTGGGCAAGCGAAAGGCCAGTACCTCCCCTCTCCCATTTGACCTTCTGAACCCTGACGCAGAAATGAGGGTTGGGGGGGGGGGGAGCAGGGGCAGGAGAGGGGCTCGAGAAAGAGAGAAACACAAGTATGCGTCTATACACCCTACCTGCCCGAGGCAAACGCACCAGCTGTATCAGTCGTGCTGGTTGCCCAGATAAAACTGAGATAGGCAGTAGCCAGACCCAAGCTCGAGTGCTGATAGACCGGCTCTGGGAGGCCTTTCATTTCGGGGGCTAAGCAAACCAGCGAAATGGATAGAAAAAACAATCGACACAAAGAAAGAAAGAAAAAAAAAAAGATTCGGGCACACACACATACACAAGCACACATCCACGCACACCATATGACGAAGCACTGAAGGTGTAGCCCAGGGAAGGCTAACATTAAGCCGAAAGAGGATTGGTAATGAAACAGGCGGAAGAAGGGGATAGATCTAGTGCATGACACAGGTTACCGAGTATTTTAAGCGAGGTAGGAAATAACTTTATAAAAATGTTTTCTTAAATGGAGCACGGTTGGTCATAGACACGCCTTGGAGTGAATATTTGAGACAAGAACGGATGTTCGAGAGGCGAGATAGCTAATAGCCAGGGTGCAGCAGGCCATTTCGTACACACATGTATACATGTATTTTTATCCTTATCCTCTATCCATCCCTTCTCTTCCTATCCGGATTATAATTTGACACGTTGCTGGCAATCCTTTCTTTACTGTTTTTCCCTTACGCCACCACTACTTTACATTCAGTTGGAGGCATTCATTCTTACTCCTGAATGGACACACTCATCATGTACAGCATAGTTAGATGACGCCGTCTGCCAGTGTACACAAATCATATTTTTCCTGGCCCTTCTTGTATGTGTGCCTCTCTTTACATTAGCGCTGGTTCTTGGGTGTGAAGAGACTACCAGCTTGATTATTGATGCCTTCGATGTTTGCTTCCTTTGATTGCTTCCTTTGACGTCGATGTGTCAAACTTTTGTGTGCCTTATTGTTTGCTCATCTTTCGACAATCGACTATCGATTCCCCTCTCTGTGGTGCATATATAGGTGACATGATTATCAACCATTCTGCTCTTTATTATCGGCACTCCATGTACATGAAACATGAGCGTGCTGCCGCCACTTACCGACGATGAGCTCAAGGCAGCTCTCTTTCTTTTCTCACCAGTTGTGGATTCCATTCTCAACGGAGTTGACGTTGGCGTTGCTCAGCGTAGAAGACCTCGCAGCACAGTCACCAAGCAGAGTAGCAAGGATTCCTCATCGGTAAGTCAGACAGTTTGTTCTTTTTTTTTTTTTTTTTTCCTCTTTGTTTTGGTAGTGTTTAAATGATAGATGGTATTTCTGAAAGCTGTGTTGTCTGACAGTAGGGAAGATAGAGAGAACTGTAAGAAGGGGTGACTTGAATCTAACAGTTTATGGTACTTCATTTATCATCCAACGTCAAATTAGGTCAAGAAGTCGTCAACTTGTCAAATACATGTAAAAGAAATTATTTAGTAAGGAAGAGTCAAAACACAGTCATTTTAACATTCTTACAAGACAGTCTTTAAAATCGATTCAGCTTTGGATCACCTTCTCGCTCCCCCCCCCCCCCCCCCCAAAAAAAAAACTTTACTGGATTAAATAAAATCCTTTTTTTTCCCCTTTCAATTTTATTTTTGTCACCTGCCTTCAGCCAAGCAGTTCTACAGTTCGTGGGAGCATTAGATGAAATGGCCAGCTTTAGTAGTGGTTGCTTCCTATATCAGTTTCTTGCTGAAATCGCCAAACTGTAATTTTAAGCCAACAGATGGTGTCTGCACACAATACAGTTCTGCACACAATACAGTATGAAGTTGTAGTAAAACTAAGTTGGAAGTTTGGTATCAGTACACTATTTGTTTAGCAAGGGATTACTTTCAGAAATTACATTGTGTGGGATGAGGACCCCTTCCTATTTCATCTAAGTTGAATGTGTTGCCTTGACACATGGTGGATGAACTAAGGATCAGGGAGAGGGAATGTACCATTTTAATGAAGGACCATTCCTATGCTTTCTTTTCTTCTTATCAATTTCTCAAGCTTCCAGTTGTATCCTTCTCTGTTCCCCCTATTTGGGTTTCATCCTTGATGCAGAATCTACCCACTTTTGTTTGGGGGGGGGGGGGGGGGGGGGGGGGGGGGGGGGGGGGGGGGGGGGGGGGGGGGGGGCTGTTTTGGGTTTCCTCGTTCCCCCCCCCTTTAAACCATCTTTCCTTCAAACCCGTTTGTCCCCCCTCCTTTTTCCCCCCCCCCCCCCCCCCCCCGTCTGGTAGTGTGATGGTTTAGAAGAAGCATAGCCAGGATGTAATACAGTTGGCTGTGTCCCTTTCTGTTGTTTTCTGTTTAGTCTTTAAATGTGTGAGCCTAAGAATTAGTAATAACATACACTTGTTTGGTGAGTAAAATTAAAAGCCATCAGATCCAGGCCTGTAGTAACTGAAGAGTAAGGTAAGTGGAGAAGAAGCATGTCTAAACTGTGCCAATGCTGGTCACAAACCTACTATAAAAATTATTCTTTGTTCTGCTGTGCCTTACTTATACAATGAGGGCATCAGTGCATTGGGAAGGCATCCGTGCACAAGGAGGAAAAATATCAGTACATGTACTATCATTTCTCTACAGTGTAATTTGAGTTCATGGCATGCGAATCTGTTCCATTTAGCTACTGTATGTTGTTGAAAGTGATGAATGTCATTTAAATTGAAGGGTGGTCCGTGTGACAAACCTTTTGGTTAGTACTTTCCCTTGTTGCTCTGCATTTGCTGTAGAATGTTAACCAGATCCATTATCAGGTCTGGCCCTTAGGCAAAGCAGATAATGAAAACAAGACGTTAGAAGTAGGACACATGAGTAACGCAAAGCCCTCGAGTCGTATCCGCCTCTTCAATTCTTGCCTTCTAACCTCAGATTACGAGGCCTCTCGAAAACTGTGGACAAACAGTGGGCCATACTATAGTTTTGATCCACTTCGTTTTTATCCACTTGTGTTTTCCAAGATTGTGTCCCGACCATTGGCTTGTTGATCATTTTTGGTTTGCTGTATCCTTGTATATTTGAACATCTAGTTTTTACGTTGAAACGCGCTTGATCATGGACAGGATCGTCCAGTGTGTGACATGAGCTTAGTTGAATTCTTCAACGTGCCTGTGCAAATGTTCGTTAATTGTTCATTGATCCCACTTTCACATAGTGTGTAAAACTGTCTTGGGAACCATGTGTTTATTGATTTTACCATGACATAAAAGTTTTTATAAATCTATTAGCGGAGGAGCATTTCATGCAAACCAATTTCCCAATTGGATACGTTCACCGTAGTCTCTTTTCCCTTTACTTTTACATTCGCGATTTGCCGTCCCAACCATCTATTGACCTTTCTCCACTGCTGCATAATTGGCGATTATGTTATACCATAGCTTTTATCTTAATCGTTGGAAACTCCTCATCGAGTGGTCTTTGTACGCGATCGAAATCTCAGGCACATTCTCGCAAGGCTAGGCCTACGCATTACAGATCCATAGTCACCCTTTCTCTGGCTTGTTTGGCAGCTCCAGTCGACCTGCTGTATCCTTCAGTCTGGCTGGGTAGGGAAGGCTCAGGCCATTCCATTCTATGTTTATAGTGGATTTCTGACGTCAGGCCGGCAGTCCAAGCCTGAGGAGGTATTTCAGTGTATCGTGAGTGCCATTATTTGGGGCTGTAATGATGGCTACTAACTAAAATCGACATAAATAATTTCAGTTTCAGAAGCTCATGCTCTCTGACCGGGAGAGCGGATCTATAATTATTATTGGGAGACTTTCGGCTTGGTCCTTCAAATCAGCAGGTCATAGTACAGACCACAGCTTGCAGATAGCGATTTTTGCGGGGGCTTTGTGTTAGCTTGGTCGACACTTGTGCAAACGGTGGGTCGATATTTTCGAGTACTTTGTACACACAGCGTTCACGAGGTCAAAATGGCTCCTGCCCATTATAATCCTACCTCCCCACCTCCACCCTTTTCTCTTTTTTTTTATATTTTTTTAAAGACCAGGTCATCAGCACCCGGACAGTGTTGCAACGAAGGCTGTCTGGTGAACTGTCGACGGCTGCTTTGACCTGAAATAAAATGACAGTCCCTATTGCTCGGTGAACATGTATTTCAAAGCTTGTATTAGAAGTACACCAGCCAGCCAGTTACACTTTTACATAAGTAGGGATCACCAGGGTTTACGGCCGACTTAATAGTCGAGTGGTTGTCCCCCTCCCCCTCCCCACTCATCCGCGTTGGAATATACGTGGATCTACATACACTGTATGCCCACCCTGCACTAGAACTCGCCTCTACTTTTGGGGCCAGCAGTCAGAAGGTGATAGTTCGAAAGCGCCCATGATGATGATGATTGTGACCTTAAGTTAACTGTTTGCGCCTGCCAGCTAGTGCAGCCACTATGATAGGAGAATGGGGCCGTAGTTGGTAGGTAAATATGAATTGTAAATACGCACGCTGCTTATAGATAGCAGAAGTGGATATTGTAATGGGAATTACGGAAGAAGGCATTGAAGAGCATAACGTCTCGGTGTCGCAAGCATTCTGCGTAAGTCAGAAATTTGGGAAATTCGAGTTCTTTTGTTTGTTTGTTTTCTTTCAAGGTGAGCTAAAAATGCGTACTGTGACATCATCATGAGTCAAACTGACCAACAGAAATGCAAGAAAAAATCTGCAGAGATCCCACGTAAAACGTCCTGTTTATAATTTTAAAAAAGTACTCAAATTGACTTGAGTGGGTTGCTTGCGACAATGGAAGAAACATACGACACATCTGAAATTATTAGAATAGCATATAAATCTATATTATTTATGCACCCTACAGTATTCTTTAAACAAAAACAAAAACAAAACCATTACTCCAGCAGTTAATGTGTTGGCTAGCGGATACGAGGCCATATTCATTCATTTATTGCATGGCAGATGGGACAATTCTGTATGAAGCGTTCACTGAACAAATAATGGAGGAAAGGAAAGGTGGGGGGACGCAGTGGGGAGGAGAGAAAGGGTATTAATACAGTACGTCAGTGTCTTTGTTTTGACGTGGGAAGGCTTTGTGATTTTTGTTAGCGCTCTTTTCACACACACTCATTACATTTTTCCCCCACGCGACGTTTCGTGTTGTGTCCATCAATACATTCACACACCCCACCATTCCCATGACGCATGAGTCAGCCACCTGATTTTTTATTACTTGCAGCATTCGCTCATTTCATGCGTAAGCTTAGACAGCGATCCTCTTGCAGTTAATTTCGTTATGTTTTGATGGATATCGTCACTCGTAATGGATAGTTTCGGTCTGTCGAGCTCTTTCATAATTTATGAGAATATCTGACATGGGATTATGGCAGGAAACCAGATCTCTTAACAGACAGCAGCTATTTATATGATAATGGTGTCACCTTGACATTTGCTCTTTTAGTCTAGAGAAGATATTCGAAAGATGTGATCACTTTATCGTTCATTCACACAGCTTTCTTTGGGTGCCCTCAGTTTTCTCAGAAATCCACCCTTCTGACTATTTCTATCAGTGGAAAGTGTGTGCCAGTGGGGAAGGTGATGAAGAGGAGGAAAATGGGCAGTAGCCAAATGAAAAAGCCCTCCCCCCTCCAGAGTTTTCCCCTTCCCCACTGCTGAAAGACTTTTTACAGTGGAAAGAAAGTGGGGGGGGGGGGGCGGCGTTGGGAATATGTAGAGTCAGAAGGGCTCTTCAGCCAAGTGTCAGAGGGTAATCCAGTTACAACATAAGCTCTTGCTTTCGGCGTCATAGCACCAAATCAAAAAA
>JBCEWB010112376.1:0-11768 GCA_039654565.1 Peronia peronii
AAGAATCTCTCATAACAAAGATCAGAAATCCGGGACTATTAAGAGGGAAGATCGTAACAAGGAATATGAAGCGGGGTGGGGGAGATCTGATGGCAACTGGTCAGGAGGAACAGAGCCTTATAGTACGGGTGGAGAGATCTGACAACGATGTCTGTGAAGGAGTGGGGCGGGGCTTGAGGGTGGGGGTGTTTCGATGATCTCTGACACGAAAGGGATGGAGAGTTGTGTATGAGGGAGGGAGGGACGGGGGTGGGAGGGTGGGGAGGTGGGAGGGGGGAGCTAAATGTCAGTGGCTTTATAGTGGGACTGACAACAAACTATAAACGATGGCCTGCTGACATGTTGGTTTTTAATGGGCTGTAAGACCATGCTGGCAGTAGATCATGATGAAACGAACATTCATAATAACATTTTGCTGATGAGGATGGTGTTTCTGGTAGTGCCAGCCCTGACGACAAGCCAATTCTATTTCGAAAATTTGGCGCTTCTGTCATCAACTTTGAGATAATGTTTGTGTGTTATTTGTATTGTCCTATTATAATTTGACCGACTGCTGGTTTTTATCTTCACATTTAAGATAGTTACGTAAAAATACGAAAGTCATGCAGGACTGATATTTCAAATTTATTAATTCTTTAAATAAATTAATTATTTATATAATTTATAGGCTAAATTTCCATTTCTTTACAGCGCTATTTTGATCATTTTTTCAGAGAACTACAAGAAAACTTGGTTAATGAATAGATCAGATTACATTGCAATCTTGTTTCTTATTGTAGAATCCCATTTGTACTTTGTTTGTTGGTCTAAAGAAGAATTAACAGAAGTCTCGAAAATCTAATAAGTTTACCAACACGTTATTTATTATTTCTGTGATGTCTATGTCTTGACTTCAAGATATTCACATAAAATAACGATTTCCATAATGATGAAGATAATGATGAGGATGACGATGATGTGATAACGAATGAAGGCATTTAGCAGCTGTAAGGGCAGATTGCCGTTACGACATAGGACTGATGAGACTCGAGGCGAAGAAAAGCACGTAAATTGCAAAAGCGTAATAAACATAACAATTAATGGCATTAAAGTTTTTGGAAAATATATCATGAAAATATTCAAAAGAGGAGAACATGATGATGATGGGGTTTATTATAAAGAGAATGATGTTGGTGAGAGATAAAAGGCGAGAAGAAGAAGAGGATGACGATAGAATGATGCCGATGATGTTGTCGACAATATAACGACGATGATGATGACGGTGATGTTGATTTCACTACATTGTCATGAAATGACAGCGGCAATTCAATATCATGATGATGTTGGTTATAACAACGATGATGTTGATGAGGAAAATTGACGACAATACGGTGTTAAGTATAAATAACAATGTACTGGAGATTGGATGGTCACCACAAAAAGATGCTGTCAACAGAAATGCTCCAATGGTCTGCGGTCAGCGAAATGAAACAATTGCAACATAACAAATTGAATGCTCAGTTCATTAATCAAGTAATTAAATGAAGAAAGTGGAATGCCGCCTCTTGGCAAAGTGGGTCAGTATGTCTTTATCGGTCACAGCAGACTCACGCTTGTCCATGTTAGCACCGGAAGCCTGTCTCGATCTACTCCACTTCCGGTGAGCCCCTCGATCTCGCCTGCCGCCAACTCTGCTTCGCTCGCCGAGAGGCGGGAGGCTGATTGGCTCAAAAACGTCTTCGTTATCCCCCGTCTCGCTTTCCGACACCACCACGGAACTCCGCCCACCTTCGCTACCGCCGGCTCTTTCCGTTTCCGGGGTCAGAGCCTCGTAGTGGTTCTGTTCTTGCGAGGATTCGGAAGACGCCCTGGGAGCGCTGGCTGTCTTGACCTTTAGACCCGGTCTGGAGTAGCGGCTGTTGCTGGCAGTGGGACTACGACATGACCGCATCCCGCGTTCTGCGTCCGCCGCCAGCTGTATAGCCAATTTGCGAGCGCGACTGTCCAGTTGGTGGGTGTGCCATAAGTAAGCTAGCACGAAGAAAACCAGAATGCTGACAGCAGCGATAGAAGCGGCGATGACCAGCGCCATAGGGGAGTCACGGCGGACGTTGTTCCCTGCTGTAAAAGTATTTTGAACCCGGGCTTTGTTTTTCCCCCCGCTAGGAGTGGGCTTGTCCTTTTTAGGATTGTCTGTATAATTTGCGAATATATGACGCTGGAAGTTTTCCTGTGAGCTGTTGGCCATTATCTGGGTCAAGTTGTGGTCGACGTGGTCAGGAATGTCCGTGGACTCGCGCGAGGCGCCAGAGGCTGGTAACAAGGTCAGGACTAAGACCAGACACGAGCACGCGAGCTGGATGTGAATGAGGCACAGCGCGTGACGGAGCACGTGTCGCCATGGCAACGGCCGGAATGCCGTCCCGCACTGGTGACCCGAGGACATGGCGAGCGTTGATTGGATGGCTGTCATTCAACAGAAGGACCTTTGACCCTGTTGCTGATGCATGAAGGCTTTGCGACAGTCGTCAGGACTTTGGTTGCGATGATGTCCGTAAACAGCCAAGAATTGACTAGGGTGCATCAAGATGTTTATGTCAGTCGTTAGGAGTTATGTTTGGATATAACAAGATGGTATCTCCACTCAAGAATTCATCCAAACACTTGTAACAATATGTAGAAACTCAGTTGGTAGGGCATATCCAACAGTTCATCATATAATCCACGGATACGGATTGTCCTTACAGGGGAAAGTTTGAACCTTTGTTAGGTAATTACGAATCCATCCACAGGCAAAACTTTGAATAACGGGCAGAAATACACAATTGCGATTTACCTGTTGTTCGCTTGTTACATGGATAGTTGCTGCTGATTATAGCATAGCAATACCAGTTAAGTCAATACTTTCTTAACTTATATATTACAAATAAAACGATTCAAAAAAAGAACGATGAAAACACTCCAGGAACCCCCTGCATTGTTGAACTCAGAAATTTATAGAGTTTACAACTTGTTGAGCGTCCAGGAAAGAATAGGCTGGAATTATCCCGAAAGAAATTTCACAGTCTGAGGATGGAAATATGGAATGCCCATAACTCAGGTCAGATGGTTAGCGAAACTTGGATAGTTAGCGGAGATTCAAACAAAGATAGACAGATAGGCTATCTCCATGTTCACAGTGCCCCACCCAGGAATGCAGCAACTAAACACCAGCATTGTCCGGTCAGCTTTTTGCCTCTTATATGTCAGTTCGTGACTGAGATCAAGATAATCATGAGGGCACTTCAGCTCTACCTCTTAAGCTGATACGAAATTTGAAAGTCCAAGATAGGATTCAAACTCTGAACCCTCATAACCCTAAACGTGATGGTTTTCAAGTGAAAGTGTAGAATGACTCAGATGATGCAAGTCCACAACTCATTAAGGTTGTCTACCCTGATCTAGTAGTTATCTGCCTTTGCTAATTCTTGTCTAGTAGTTATCTTCCTTGGTTAGGTCTAGTCCAGTATTGTCTACCCTAGTTTGGTCTGGTATAGTGGTTGTTTACGCTGGTTGTCTATCCCTGGTGCAGGGATTGTCTCCCCTGCTTTACAGGTTGTTTCCCTTGATTCAGTCTAGTTTTATGATTATCTCCCCTGGCCTGGTAGTTTACCTACTCTGGTATTGCGCAGGGCTGTTCCAGGATGATGATGTCATCAATTACGTCACAGCCAGGACCGTATCAGTCAAGGGCAAGATCTGAAAATGAGAAAATAGAGAATACCGTGTTTATGGGCGATTCAGCAAAACTTCTTGCATTTGACCTCATATCTATATGTTATTATTGACATCGAAATCAGTTTGTTATGTCATGTTATCATTATTATCACGAGACTGGATACATAGAAATATGGTATATAGTAATAGCCTAATCATTTATATTTGCATTGTTAAATTACTATACGTTTTATTATGTCAAAACGAAACATTGATATTCATTCATATGTTAAGTCTTCAAATGTAGAGCTGGCTGGTGTCTGTATGTGTAGGAGTGTGTGAACATAATACACGAGAAAAGAGCCATAGAACTCACAGTGCGTTGAAATT
Source organism: Peronia peronii (assembly GCA_039654565.1). Classification (NCBI taxonomy): domain Eukaryota; kingdom Metazoa; phylum Mollusca; class Gastropoda; order Systellommatophora; family Onchidiidae; genus Peronia; species Peronia peronii. The sequence goes on from JBCEWB010112376.1 coordinate 4,066, forward strand.
GCAGACAAATGTTTTGTATCTATCATTAGATCACGTAAGTCGACTGAATGACTTCAGCTTTTTGACGGTAGTAATTTAATCCTAGACATCACATTGAATCACAAAATGGGCTCATTAAAGTAGCAGCGAAGTGCAAACAAACAAGGGAAGAGATTGATGTTATGGTGTCGAGCAACAAAAAACAGTGACTGCTCCGTCCTGAACTATTCCATCAACTAGTTGACGACACAAGCCGCTATTAATTTCACAGATCGAATAGTGTTTCGATTACCCCAGTACGATATCAATGCAGAATACAAACGGCTTCAACAGTCTGCACAGACGAAAAAAAAAAAAAAGACATAGCACTAGTAACAATCTGGCAGACTTTTGACGTGCCTGCGCACAAGTTATCATCTGTTTTCTGCTCCGATTTTCTTTCCCACTTTTGAACTTTATCGAGAGCGTGGGTCGGTTGTCAGTCGAGCCGTGTGTAACATATAAATAGATCAGTTTTATCAAGTTCGATGGATTATCCAGACCAGAAAAACAAAAAAGGCAAATCACGCACACGCAGCTAAAAAGACTTTCAATTTGCACTCTGTTCTTTCTTCAGCCCTAAAGCGCACAAACTCATACACCTATTGATTTACAAAGGAGAAAAAAACATAGGCGAAAAAATGAGAGAAAAAGAGAGTGAAATTGAGAAAGAACGTTGCGCTAGTGCCTCTCCCCCACAACACATTCATACACTCACTCCTAAGAAAAGAGGGGAGGAAATGAAGAAAAGAGAGACACATACTACTGAAAAGGCCAAGAGAAATGCTAAGTAGTTTTGTGTTTACGCTTTAGCACTCTCTCTCCAACAGTGCTCGACTGTACGCTCGTAAAATGACGATAAAAGTCTCACTCACTCAGTGTATAGATTTATGTACAAAATGAAACATCCATCCATCTTCTGGTGGCATAGATTAACATAGAGGCGTAGAACAACAGACTGCTTCAGACCACTCGGCAGCCCTACAGAGTCAGCTGTCAGATGAGGGGAGTTGATGATGAAGGATGCATGTGCTCCCCTGAGAGACGTGAGTGCGTCTTCCACGTGCAGCAGCTGCCCACCATATAGTCGAGGAGAGACGACAGAACACTGCTCTAGGGAAAGGCAACCATAACAAAATCTACCGTGCATGAACAAAAAACGCTTTATTCCTTGAAACTGATCGTGTTTAATGTTTAGGTAGTGTTGTTAGTCCACACAACTATCTGAATAGTCGAATAGTGGTTTGTGTCGACAAGTCGGTGTTCGATTATTCGACATTATTGTTTTTGATGTTTTTTTGTGTTTTTTTTTATAATAATATAATATTTTTGTACAGAGCTAAAAATCTCTTCAGCGTTTGTTTGCCTCTCTATGTTCAATAATCTACTTGACCGAGCTAAGATGGTGGTTAAAAGTGATGTGCAGGATCCAAACTATTACTGTGAAAAAAAAAAAGAGAAAAAAGGTTATTCCTTGATTGTTTATTTCTGGCCAATTTAGGACAAGTCTTGTCTTGTCTTGTAGACCTATTGTTATTCTAGTACTCAAAATAGTTGTCGATTAGTTGAATAATAGGAGATCGTTGTGCTCAGTCCTATTACTTCCCTTTACCAGACAAAAGAGGGATTGAACAAGTAGTGGAAAGAGGACAAAAATCACTTTTGTACCTTTTGCTTGAAACATACGCCATGAAAAATTCCAGATAAATTGTGATGTAAAGAGAATGTTTTCTTCTTATTGTTATGATTTTATCAAATTTTTTTAGTGATCACTCTTTCGATTGACAAGATGTAAAGGGATTGTTTCCTCTTTCCACTGCTTGGTCAACACCGCTTTTGTCTGGCAAAGGGAAGTAATAGGGCTGGTCAAAATGATCTCCCCTTACACGAGTTCCTCTTTTGGGAGGGGCAGATAAGGTGCCAAACGATCTCCTATTGGTGGGGAAAAAAAGAATTGATAATCGATCGATTACTAAAATGAACTAGTCAGCCCAATAACTATAGCAGTCTTGCTATTGGCCTTGTGTTTAGCGGTGTAATAGCAGCATTGCCGATGTCGTATCTACAAACTGCTGACTGAGGAACATCGTGACACAACTTAGCTGTCTCTCGTCAAATACACAGCGTGAAAAAAATTAAGTTTTCAGAGATCAAAGGGATGTAGTCGATTATCTGTTCGTACTGTGGGCGGGAACTTGAATAATTTCTATTGATGAGAAAGTAAATATTTCACGAAGATGACAGGGGCAAGTTTATCACATGACCTCATGCAGTTGCTGCTTGGCTTATATGCCGAATGAAAGACACAAGGTAACACCGGTATAGATCTAGAGCAGGGGTTCCCACCCGGTGGGTCACGACCCCCGTGGGGGTCGCACAGCCTTGGCAGTGGGATTGGGTAGTCTTTATTAGAAGTGGCTTGGGACAAAATTAATTTGAACTCATCAGTTACATTTTTGGTGTTCTTACATATTTGAAAAAAAAAATATTTCAGTGTAAATAAATAAATAAATAAATAGATAAATAAGTAAATAAATAAAAGCATGTGTTACAGCGGTTCAATATCATTAGCTGACACTGGGGGTGTCTGTCTGCAGGCCTGTGAGTGTGTGTGCCAGTGTGAATGTGTATGTGTGTATGTCTACAAGTGCAGCCACAGAAAATCAAATGTAAACCAAACGGCTGATCCTAGTGGATCCCGTGGGTTTCAGGCTTTTGGATAAGGGGTCGCCAGTGTGAAAACGTTGGGAACCACTGGTCTAGAAAACCGTTTCGACAGATTGCTCGGGAGGAGGAGGGGTGAGTGGGCGCGAGAGCGGAGGATGAAGGAGAGAGGGAAAGATCTAGAGAGATATGAATGGTTGAAGGTGGGAGAGAGAATGCAAAAAGAAAGCGAGGGAGGGGGGGGGGGACTTGAACGGTGGCAAACAGATTAAAGACAAACAAAACGGTTCGTATTACCTGGCACGAGATCACAGCCCGGATTTACAGGCGTAGGTTACTGTCTAGATCTACTCACGGACGATTTCGGGGAACCACGATATCTAGATCTATTTCTAATGTTTCCTTCAGAGTAAATCAGGCTAAGTAGTTCTACCTTGAGGAATTTTCACAATAATGTGGTCTGCCTGCTTCTTCAAGACTTCAGGCTGTAGTTTTTACTTTATTTTTCATTGCTTGCTCTATTTTGCTTTCCTTTATTCTAATTCATATTTTTACTTTATTGTTTCATTTATAATACTAATATCTTTATTTGCCTTCATTTATTTATTTTGCTTTATTATTCATTTATGTAATTACTTATATATTCATTCATAAATTTATTGTTCATTTATTTATATACTTTTTTCATTTACCTATTTTTTATTTATCTATTTATTTAGGCCCTTTATATGTTATTTATTTACTTATTTCTTTCTTTCTTATTTTCATTCGTTTGTGTATTTATTTGTTTTGGTATGGTATGAAATTATCTACTTCTAACAATATCACAACTTTATTTTTGTCGAAAAAAAAAATCCCTTCAGTTGTAATCTGAAATCAATCCATCACATGAATTAAAGGAATTGATCTTTACCTTTTCAAGTAATTACTGAAAATGGGAAACGCCAGCCTCAATTTTCAAACTCTTACGTTCAATTTGATATAATATATTGATTTTGAAGTGAAACTCTAGAGCTTTTAAATTGAGTTTTCTTTAACTCAATAACGACCACGTCTTCCGTGCCAAAATTCTTCCTGTAACTTTTACGTTAAAAGCGATGCCTTTTTAACTGTCGAAGGGTGAAATAATTACATTATTGTGGAGTGAGATGTTGAACTTTTAGCTGAAGGAAATCCACCGAAGCCAGAAGTCTGTTTGATCTGTCTTTCTCTGATGCTATTCTGATCATTTAATAATTGTGTGTGTGCGCCTGTCTGCTACTTTCTGTTATGTCCCATCAACTGTAAAAGGATATTGTATTAGAAGATGAATGCACCTTTTCTTATATCGTCTCATCTTATCTTGTCTGATCTTATCTTTTTTCCGATCATCTCATCCCATCTCATCCCACCTCATCCCATCTCATCCCATCTCATCCCATCTTATGCCATCCCATCCCGACCAATCGCATTTTATCTCATCTATCTCATTTTCCTCTTTTGCTTTTCATATTTCTACCTTATCTTATCTTGTCTCATCTATCTATCTTATCTTAATATTTTTAAAGATTTTTTTTCAAAATTCTGATATTTTCTCTTATCTATTGCATCTTATCTTATTTTATCTATTTTATCTTAGTGTTATCATTTGATATGGTTTTTCAAACTTCTTATATGTTGTTTTCCTTATAATTACAAGTTAACTGGGCAAACGGCTGACACAGACACACGACTTTGCCAGTACATTTACTGTTCAAAGTCCTCAGCTTGAGATATATAAGTAGGTTCTTTGCTCCCACCTGCAGGAGGTGAAAGCCCGCCATCGGTGGGATGTTTCTCATGGAATGTCATCCTCGACGTTCCAGGGGTGACATCTCTTCTCTCTCTCTCTCTCTCTCTCCTTGCTCCTGTCTTCTGTCCTGTTCTCCTTCCTCTCTTCTTCTTGACGTGTAAACGTATCTTACCGTGTCTGGCACAATATAGCCGTGATCGTGTTGATGTGTCGTTAAACCCCAACACAAACAAACAAACAAACACAAAAACATCCCTCCTCTCCCCACACTGCTTGGGTCCAATCATTCAATCCTCTGTCTCCTCCTTCTAACTTAGTCAAGATGTGTTCAAGTTCTTTTAACTTTACAACTGGCCAGCCCTTGACAAGTAAAATTTAGGAGGCCCAAATAGGCCTGATTCATTGGAACTTAATTTCTGACTGCTCTACTCAAAGGCAAGATCGATTATTGGAGCAAATCTTCTGTTATCCAGGACGCAATGACTCGCAATGGACCATCGATGTGGAAAAACCCAGAAAAATGGGTTTGTTAATGTCAGAGACTTGTCATTCAGTGTTTCATTGGTGTCGGTGTTCGGGTTTTTCTTTGCTGTTTTATAACTTTCAGTTTTCAATTTTCACTCTCGTCCTTGTTAAGTTTTTCAACGATATTTCATGCTTTTAACCCTTTAGGTGCTACGGCGAATACCGCTGAATTTCATTAAATTTTGAAATTCACATTTGAGCACTGCTATTTATAAGGCCAAAAAAAAAAAAATGAAATAAAATAAAAACAAATTAAAATGAATTTTTAAAAATAGCAGTAACAGATCAATCGATCTGACTGATCTTTAGGCGACACATTTTTGTCATCTAGAGAAAACAAAGAAACTGACCCACAGAAGTTTCAACAGTCACAGGGTTAAGTTTTGTCAAGGTATTCTGGGCTACGAAATTCAAGACTGTAACTTGAAATGTAATCTTTTGTGATTTTCCAGTTCTAGAGTCTAGTACAGGAGTGAGTGCAATGTAGCCGTTCTCGTGCTGGTTCGCCGTAAATTCCAAACACATGACCAACAGAAGTTCTATAATCTTACTCTTACTGGTATTTAATTTGTAGATTTTTATGTCACTTTTCACGATTTTCTGGTGTTCATTTCTGCTAGGGCATATCTTTTCATGTTTTAGTTCTGAGTTATTGATAACTTTTCTCTTGTGAGGAAAACCGGCCAGAGAAAATCTCCAGCGCCAGGGAGAGAAGAAAGGTCTCTGCCCCTCCGCCAGCTACTGCGACATTCCAATGTCCACATAACCCCCCGAGCGTCCACCTCCAGGACTGGACTGGTCAGCCACTCCCAAACCCACGATCGAAGACTGCACAAACTGACATCGCCAGATCCCGATGGTCGACCGACATGACTGATAACTTTACTTCAGCAGTTTTTTTTTTCGTTCTTTTCCTGGCTTTGCATAACCAAAGTTCCAAATGATATATCTTTATTAATGAGCTTAGTCTTCAGTAACTGCAGCTGTCAGTGATTCCTCCTGTTTTTCCCAGTAAATTATTGATAATCGTGTCTTTGACTATTCCGTTACATCTGCTGTTTTGTATTTTGTGTTTGCTTGTACGTGTGTTTGTAGATCAGTAATCACACACACAGCTGGCAGAGAGGTTGACCTATTTACACTTGTTTACGAGAGCACAGATACAATTCACCATTAGTGGGACCTGAACAGGGACGTGGCTGGGGAGGGGAGGAGAGGTGGGGAGAGATTGACAGTTAGGACGTATTACAAACAGTCAAGTTAAATCCTTTACCTGCGATGGCGGTTACCATTGAATTTCGATGTCATTTGATTTTGAAATCTTATATTTGACCACTGTGAGTGATAGACAGAAAAAAGCGTAATAATAATAATAATAATAATAACAATAACAATAATAACAATAATAATAATAAAATTGCAGTAACAAATCGGCTGTTTGGTCTTTAATAGTCAATAATAAAAATAATTATAATGATAATAATAATAACAATAATAATAGAAAATATTTATATATTTCTTATCCCCGTACAGTACAAGCTCTAAGTAACTTACAGGCTATAAATTATTGCTCCAACAGACCCAATAGAGACACTCAAGACGTTCTCAGCTTTCTGGGAAGTATACAAAGTGGCTTGTCTGTTAGCTGCTCAAATCCTTGTCAATGGACGACAACAGTTTTGATGTGGAGAAAACAACGTCTTTGACTCATAAAAGTTTGAGCAGTAATAGGGTTAAGAAAAGACAATATATATCTTAAGCTGATGTAGCATGAGTGTCGTAAGACTACATAAACAAACAAACAAACAAACAAACAACAACAAAACTCAAACATGACCAGCGAATGTTTGACCAGATCCGATGGGCCCCCTGACCCAACAATGTGATGGTAAACCATGATCATATCTAATAAATGCAATAACACGTGTCCAGAATGTGCTCAGAATGGAAGATCGTTGTGCTCAGTCCTATTACTTCCCTTTACCAGACAAAAGAGGGATTGAACAAGTACTGTGAGGAGGAAAACACACACACACACACACACACACACCTTTGCGTCCTTTGCTTGAAACATACACCATGAAAAATTCCAGAAAAAATTATGGTGTAAAGAGAATGTTTTCTTATTATTATTGTAATTTTATCAAATGTTTTGGCGATCAGTCTTTCGAATGACAAGGAGTAAAACGATTTTTGTCCTCTTTACACTGTTTGTTCAACACCTCTTTTGTCTGGCAAAGGGAAGTAATAGGGCTGGTCAAAATGATCTCCCCTTACACGACTCCCTCTTTCGGGCGGGGCAGATAATCTGTGGAACGATCGTATGCGTGAGGGCCACATGTCAACAATACGTATATGTGTAATCATTCAGAAGAGATGGCATTGAAAGACTATATGAGACAAGACAGATGAAGGACCAGGGAGCCTTAGGGAGATCAATCACTAAAAACCTGATTCACTGACAATCAGAGATAAACTCAAAAATGTCAAGTTCTTAGAATCACCGAACAGAGAAACAAATCAAGGGACATGACAGACCTGGGTAATTAGAGGTAAGAATGTGTTAGTTGACTTAATCATATTAAAAAAAAAAAAAACTTTAGCTCAGTTGCAATCACATTAGTAGTTCTGTAGCAGTTCTCAACATCTTTATTTTCCCAGGTTTTCTTTGGGGGGGGGGGGGGGGGGGGGGGGGGGGGGGGGGGGGGGGGGGGGGGGGGGGGGG
>JBCEWB010112387.1:0-27594 GCA_039654565.1 Peronia peronii
AAACTTTTTCCAAAAAAAAGTCGAAAAGTTCTTCCCCCCCCCCCCCCCCCCTGGCTATTTTATGACAGCAGTCTGGCGCTGTCCAGTTACATAAGACTAAGACACTTTTAAAAAATCTAGGGTTTTCATGCTAGAAGTTTTCATTGTTTTGAGAGAAGTTTCCAAGTTTTCACAAGATCCTGGGATGGGACTATAAAATCATGAACTAGTGAAAATTCCAAGAACTAGAAAGATCCCACAGGCACTGCCATCATCATAATCATCAAGAGTAAATAGAATAAGTCTGTTCTCTAGATCTAGATTGTGAACAGCTGCTCTCCTTACACAAGTCTTTCTAAGATAATAGGCACATTATTTGTCGTTATCAATACTCTGATATGCTGATTTTCCATCAACAACTCTCACGCGGCCACTCGACTGCATGTTATCTGGGGTGAGGAATTAAACGCTAGATCTACCAACTTTGATCTCGATCTTCAAACAGCCACCGAACAACAGTCCGACTATCATCCGAGGTACATTTTTCATACTTCTGGTTTCACTGCCATTGTGCGGAATTTGCATTGCGAATTATCATAAAATTGTGATTGCCTTGTGGATTCAGTAAAAGTCGGCAGTTGATCAGCCAAAAGCAAGGAAGTAGAGAGGAAATGTAAAGAGGAAATGTTAGGGAAGATGAGCATGAATTATGTCTGTAAAAACATAGACAACTAAAATGTGGATCTTCTTCTATTCACCATGAATCTCTAAACATCAACTCTTACTTCTAGCTGCTGATAGAAGAATAACCAACTCCAGATAGCTTTCTTCTAACATTACCTTATCAATGAAATTAAAGGTGGACTCCAAACCAGGGTTCATGGAGTTTTCTGCTAACATTTGCACAGAAAAGGCATGTGAGGTTGCTGTTTCCGCTGGATCTGACAACAAGTAGCGTTCAGCATCTTTCTGTTGGTTCTGAAATTGTATAGTGAAAAAGTGTGTCCACAGCTCTAAATGATTACAATGACATTACATAAATGATGTACCTTGCTTTTTGTTGTTCCTCAAAATCTACAATTAACAACACTTTTTCAAATAATTATTTATTTAACTGCCTACAACTTGGAATACCATTATATCAGAGAAACTCCTCATTTTCCAATAATTGTAGACCAAAAATAATCTTGTGATAAATTTAGATATAGATCTAGTGGAATAAAGGACACGTGATATGGAAAAATGAAACAAAATCATTCATTTACATTAGAATATTAATATGTAATTCTTATTTTGCAAGGATTTAATTGGTAAAAATTTTTCATTTAGGAAAATTTCTTTCTCACTCTCTCTTGGACAAAGTCCGTTAAATGATTTCTGAATTATTTTTTTTTTTACTTTACAGAACATCAGCGCAGGAACTCTTTACTGAGCTGTTAATGCTATCAAGAACTATCACGCATTAAATCTTACCAGCTTGTACAATGTTCATAATTACCAAATTATTACATTTAATTCTGTAAGTATCAAACTTGTTCCTCTGACAGGAGGATGTGACCTGAGAGGTTCACACTGACCTTCTCCATCAGCTTGTTGTAGCGGACCCTCATGGCTCTCACTGCAGCATGGCTGTGACCTGGCATGTCAATCTCTGGAATGACCTCAATGTGCCGTGCATAGGCAAACCTCAAGATCTCTTTGTAGTCTTCCACACTGAAGAACCGGTTAGCAGACGTAAATTTCAGCATTTCTTTTGTCTTTTGATGAATGACGTGAGCAACATGGGCATATCCCCCTAATTTAAACAAACTATAAATTCTAGTTCATTCATATTTGGAATATGATTTTAGTTAAACAAAATTAAAGTATTTTATTTATGAATCACTTTTATAAAAAAATTCTCAATACCTGACATTTGTTATCCATCTCTTCACTGTTGAGCTTTGGTAGTTGTCATTTTTTAAAAAAAAGGTTTTTTTTAATATCTTTTACAAATTCCAAGTAATATTTTATATGAACTGGCTATAGATGAATATTTGTCAACACTGGACAAGTGAAGAGAACAGTGATATTGGACGAATGATAAGCCATATTTTATTGATAATTCTATGGCTTTTCACAGAACTAAATGTCAAGAGTTTTGTGACTCTGGCTACACAACAAAATAGAGATTCAATGGGCTTTCAAAACAGTCACCTGAGTTGACATTTAAATACCAAATCAGCAAATCACCTAGGAGGTCCTTACCAGAAAGAAAGGGCATAAATTGAATTTGAGAACCATTTAAGAATATTTTGAAAGAATAATGAATGAATAAAGACAAACAAAAATATGAAGTGTTGAAAGACAATGAACTTGGTTACCATCAGAACAACGATTTCAAACCTACTATATCCAACCAATCTAAAGACTTTTCACCATAATTAGGGAGACATGTAATAAACCTGAGAGGCACATAAGAAAACGAAGAAATTTAACAAAAGCAAAACCAAGAACAAAAGTTGAAAAAAAAAGAGATGACAATGAATAAATAATCCATTTCTAAACAAGCCACAATAAAATGGCAATGTTTACCTGTAACAACCACAGCCCAATCCACTAGGGAAAGGTCCTGAACCAAGCAATGGGAGTAGACAGGTATCTTCTTTTGGGTCATGACCTCTTTTGGAACCAACCTATTACATATAACGGAATGACATAAAATGAATTGAGTGTATCCTCAAGAATGAAATGGCCTGAGGACATTTCCAACAGACTTGTGAACATGGGCATATCATAATGCATGATAAACCATAAGAAGATGCAACATCAGAACTAAACTAACAGCACAAATTACATAATACAAGAGTATAAATTATTGTACTGCATATATGTCATTTTAGATTGCAAGATAATGAGTACAAATGTTTCTGATCTAGATATCAAATCAAGAAAATTGAAATTCACTGTCAACACAATTTTCCTATCATTCTTTTGTCACATCTGGCATTCAGAAATGACATGTGAATTCAGTTGAGAAGTCTCAATTTATACAATTTATAACACAAGAAAAATTAAATTGTAGAAAACAAAATTAAAAATTAAAGATAATACTATATTCACATGTTTAAAATGCCATGATTAAGTTCCTCCAAAGTTTTCATTTCTCTCTATACAGCTCAATCAGCACACTCTTATAATAATGCTCAGTGAGTATACTGTCAATCTTGGTAAGTATTGTAATGCAAATAGAATACATTCTTTATAAAAACTTAACAGGTATATGAATACCAGGTAAAGCATGCTAATATAATATTCTTGGGGACATTTCGTACAATTACTTTACCTCTGTTAACTCCTCCAAGCCTGGGATTTCTAACCTCCAGCCCTCGTCATCTGTTAGGTGAAAGTGCAGTTTATTCATCTTGTATGCTGCCATAGCTTCTAGCAGTTTCAAGATTTCTTCCTTGGGCTGAAAGTTTCTGGAGATGTCGACGTGCATTCCTCGGTATGCATAGCGAGGTGCATCACGTATCCGGCAGTCTGGAATCATCCCTGTGTGCTTGCTTAATGATGGTGCCTGGAGGCTGAGGAGTGACTGGACACCATAGAAGGCACCTGCAGCTTTGCTGGCTAAGATCTGGAATGAAAAAGAACAACAAAACATGAGAAATCCAAGAAAGATGATAAAACAATCAGGGAAGTAAATATTATTTTATAAATTCCACATTCTAGATCTGTTTTTGAACAAGTAGAGACTATAGAGAGAATAGCAAATATTGCAGGCAAAGAATGTGTCTTGCAAGTTGTTTTTCATCCTAGTTCTTTAACATGCGTAATGGGATCTCCATAATATATTCGTCCTTATCCAGAAAGATTTCCCTACCCAAGAAGCCAGAAGATCATTGCGTCACTGAAAAAAAATGCAGGTTCTAATATTCGAATCCATCTAATCCCCAATGGTGAGATCTGAAATTCGAACTTATGACGTCCAAGATGTGAGTTTTCGTAGAGTAGCAGATCCTAATCACACAGTCACAGCTACCTCCGAACAGTTTACAAAGTCAGCTTAATCTGTATGTAAACATCCCATTGGCAAACAAGCATTTTCAGAAGAAGATATAAAATTAAATCCCAAATTCTAGCCCAAATTTCATCAAGTTTTCAAATTTTTCACACAATTTTTAACTAATTTTCTTTGAGAAATGGGAATACTTTGATCCATGACAGTAACCTTTTCAGAGCAAAAAATCAAGCATAAATTACAAAAAAAGTTATGCACATTTAAAAACATTATTTTATGTCAAAATTAAACTGAAAAAAAAAAAGCTATAGATAAATAAATAAATAAAATGACACAAAATCTAAGTGAAGAAGAAAAAATAAACAAATCAAACCTGAATGAATGCTTTGGATGCATCGACAAGGAGTTCATAGGCCTCAGAATCAGGGCATCCTTCTAAAGGTAGGCCGATATCCCCTTTTCGTATCACAATGACATTTGAAGGCATTTTATCACAATCTGCGCTGGCTATTGCCTGATCTGACAACGGAATGTCTATTTTCTCTGTGGAGAGATTAAAATGTCACTCCCTAGATCACCACAGAAAACTAAATCCATTATCTAACAGAATTAATGAGGGCATATACCCTAAAATCAGACATGTCTGGAAGAATAAACTGAAGCAGTGTTTTTCCCACAGCTTCCTCTCCAACTGAAATTGTTTCAACAGTATCCAACAGTTGCAGGTTATTTCATTACTGAATTTTGTTGTAATATCATCCAAGTTCAAGCTAAAGCTCTAATGACCATTCTCTTTTTGATTATTATATTTTAATGTCTTGCTCCAATTTTATTTTACCTGTTTTAAAAAACAGGAATAAATGAGAAACTTGTAACAAGTCTGTTGAAAATGAATGAAAATAAAGCCTAATTTTCTAACGAGTGATTTTTCTTATTTTAAAAAAAAAATTTTTTAAATGTATTGTCTTTTCTTTCTTGAGTTTTCTCAAACTGTGAGAGAAAAGCGGGCAGTGACCTTCACTGGCACATTTCAGTCTAGTTTGACTTATGCTATGATGAAACCTTATGCAACACAATTTTCACTAATGAGAAAAGCTACCAAAATTATAACCCAAATGAACCGTTCCTGTGGAAATAATGATATAATTGAATATACATATGTAGGGATCATTCATAGTGTTCTGGTGTAAAAAAAAAAAAAAAAAAAAAACAGAAAAACAAACAAAACCCAAAATTCCATTATGACTCAGAAGTGCTGACAATGACTGATAGAATGCTATAATCGTAGAACTGTGCAAATTTATAACAGTAATTACCTTTACTTTTGTATTTGAGTGGACTCTGAAATGTTTCAAGCATACCTGATAAATATTTTGCTTCAGTGAGAAACTGGCCATCACAAGCAGCTATGCTCCATCCTGAGGTTGTCACATTGACAAATCTGTCACTTTTAATATCAAGGTGCAAAGGAGTTGGAATCACAGGCTTCAGGTGAGATTCTTTCTCTCGTAAATCTAAATAGCGACAGAATCTCACCTCTGGGGTGAAAGGCTGATAAATATCATAACGACGTTTCCCTGAGACCAATGTATAATCAAAACGCTTGTAGCGTTTGGGAGTGTCAAATGGTCCAACAAAGCCAAGAGACTCCCCCTCCGTGCTTTTGATTATCCTGGGCTCCAAGCCCTCAACATGAATATACCAGTTGGGTAACACATCCGATCGAGAGGCAGAGTAATGCTGTGCATTGAATTTGAATGTTAAAGAGTCACCTTCCTCAAGAGGCTTGAAACTTTTCAGAGGGCTCAGTTTGAAGATGCTTCCATTCAAGTGAGAGAAACGAACTCCTGCATACTCCAAGTCCACACTATCATCCAAAGGCAAATAGGTTGGTTCCACCATTCGCAAGTGAGAAAAATAAATTGCCCAGTGGGTGGGTGCAGAACTGTAGCCCAGGGTAATGCTGCATTTGTTAGTCAGAGTGATTGATGCACTGAATAAGGCTCGGCCACCACTCAAGTTGTCCTCCACCTGTTCATTTTGAACAAGAAAAAAGAAAAAAAAGAAGGGTGCAAGAGGTGTTTTCATTACGAAAGTTGAAAGTTAAAAAAAAAAATCTGTGCAAACATAAAACGACAACAAAATTATAAACTCACTAAGCAAAGCCTACATAAATAGATCATTTTCGGTTAATGAACAGAAAACTCCACCATCATATTTCACACACTTCCTGTAGAAAATCAAATTGGCCTTAACAAAAGATCTCTGTAATGATCGTAATCCTCTATGCTCATGTGTTTTCACATTAAATCTATATGTACACAGGAATAACATAAAGTGGGATGTTTCTCACAATTTTATGCATTTTTTTCCCCCCTTTTTTTTTCACTCTCTTGTCCACTTTATATACTTTTAAAAAAATTTTTTGTCATTGTCTGTAATAAATGCTCAGATTCTCCACAAAAGCAGTTTAGATTTACCAACCTCTCTATAACCGTTTTCACTTTTATGACTGAAAGAGTGAATAAAATGAAAAAAGGAAAAATGACCTACCTGATTAAAAAGGAAAAATGACCTACCTGATAAACAACATCAAGTGAAGATGCCACTTGGTCTAATTCCTCTTGGGTTTGTATTGGTGCTACCTTTTTACTTGAGCTGTCTTTGGTTTCAGACATATCTGAGGATCTAAAAAAAAATGATGGTAAGTAAACCAATAACAGCACAAATTCAAGTTCAGGTATGTTTCTTACATTTACCACTCTGTGGTGTTCATTTTGTATACTTGAAAAAAAAAATTCACAATGAAAAAATGAAAATGACAAAAACATTATGGAAAGAATGTCACTGACATGAAATGCCAAGGGAACAGTTTCATATTTCACACCCTGCCCCTGAAAATAAAAGTTCTAGTGTATTGGAACTGTAGTACTACAATCAACCATACACTGATTATCACATGACTAAGATTACAATTTGCAAGTTGGGTATTGTGACAATGATTTAAGACTACCACTGATAGAGACAGGATTTGTCACTGATTTTTTTTTTTGGGGGGGGGGGGAGGGGGTGAGATGGGTTGGGGGGAGGGGACAAGGGATATTATGCACATGAAAGTGGCTAGTAGGGAGTAATACCTAAAACTGCCTTTTTCCTTTTTTCATCAAAGCCTTCATGAGGCATTTCAAGTTCTATTCTGTAAACCAGGGTAAATAAACACCTTTGCTGCCCATTCTGACTTCTTATCATTAGATACGGAGAGAAGGTTCACAACAACATAAAATTAAAAAGGCCAGCAACATACGTGCACATCATGTCAAAGCACTGACTGTGAAAGCTGCCTTATGAGCACCCAAGAAAATCAATAGAGCCTGAAAGGTGACTGTACAAAGGATATCACATAGCACAACACTTCAAATATCTTTAAGCTTGACCTGAAACTCAAAGGCACTAAATCAGACAAGTGGAACAGAAGACATGATTGCCTGTTAACAGGAATTTATATGGAAAGAAAAAAAGCAATCAAGTGGGACAAACAACAACTCGAGACACAGAGACGGAAACTTGAGGTTTTAATTCCACACTCTATTTTTGTCTGCAGTACTTGCAGAATATACTGCCACTGAAGAATCTGATTTGCTGAGCCACTTCCAACTCTATTCCTAAGAAGACAGATTTTGACTACAAGGAAAGAGGCCCAACATCTGACATTTCATTCTAGACGGATCTATTATAATACTTCACACTTGCACTGGGTGTCTTGTTTAGTAAAAAGTGCTATAATTTGAAGCCAGTTTTTAAGTGAGATCAGATAGTGCCAGCCTGGATTAACTGTTGCATATGGTTATCTTATGGAACTGCCATAATGTGAGACTAAAATTTTTCTTTACTTTTTGTTGATGGATTCACATTACTTGACTCTATTACTCTATGAGTTGAGTATAATGGTCTGAAGCTGAAGTTATGAGTAGGATATGTCCCTAGTTCCCTCTACTGTGGCTATTGAGATTGGTAAGACTTATTGCATTCTCTAAAAAAACATTCCATCGGACTTGTCCTTCAGATTCGGATGCAGTTGCTAGCCTAGCCTTCGTTTTATTTTTATCTTGCAGTGAAGTTGAATCACAAAGGGCTGAAAAAATATAGCCTACACTGACACACATTGGACGACTGCGTATTAAGTCGTTAATCAAACAATATGGATTGGACACGGTTCTTTCGAATCAACATTCAAAGTCAATAATCATGCATGAAACATATATATATATACCCTTCACGCAAGGCAATGACTGTAACAAAAACACAGGTACCTTTCGATTCAGGATTAAAGAACAACAAAACCTACTACGATCCAGTGAGTAAACGGAAGTCGCTTTACATCACCACTCTCTGTGCCATTTGTAGTAAAAATTTGATCGGAAATCGAAACTTCGCATTCCCGTCCAACTTTTTGTTAGCACACAATACGTTTCCGCTGTAAACATTGCCATGGCGTGTGATAGTGATGTCCTAGGAAAACTGATCTGTCAACTTCGATTGGCTATCGGTGCCTCCCTTTCTGAGGCTGGAATAAACGAACAGAAAAATATTAAAATTTGCACTAAAACGAGAGATCTGAAGTGTGGAGATATTGTTGTACATGCAGGGTCCACTAGACTTGAAGAAAAACAACAGCACCAAGTATGTTATTACGGAGTGCTATTTGCAGTACTAGCCTCCTGCAATACCCCGCGGAGCTCCCAGTGCAGTATTAAGCAAGGGGAAGTCACTCCTTATTTTGCAGTACTGCTGCATTTTCTGGAACTTTACTAGATAAAAGTATTAGATTTATAATCCCAGAAATTATGCTATTCAATAGATTTTTAAAAAATGATAATAATAAATAATTTTTAAAAGGGAGTGACTTTAATCCCCGATCAGGGCTAAAAGTTTTTCGCACTGACTGTTGTACCCTTTTCCGAGAGCATTCTGACGTGTTACCTCATAGAATAATTCATATTCGACTAAGCAAAAACCTGGAAATCGCAGCCAGAATGTTTGTACTCCTCTGCTAAAAATAGAACACTCACTGATGTTTGTCACCATTCCACCATGAGATCCAAGAACAGTTGTCACCAATCCTGTGCATTTTTTATGTGTTTTTCTTTGTCAGTGGTAGTGAACAGTTTGTATCCTCCTACTAAAATTAGACGGGGAACATATCTATTTCATAATACGTCAATGTTGATGCACATAGGACTAAAATGTGGATCATTGATGTGGGGGAAAAAAAAAAACTCCACCAAAAAAGTAAGGTCACCGGCAAGCGTTGTCGTTAGTGCCCCTTTAGTAATATAACATTTAAATTTTCACAGCTGACCACTATCCGCCGTGGCCAAATGGTCAAGTGACCGTCATGGCGATCTTGTGACCACTTGCGAGTACGAGGTTCGAATCTCAGAAGTTCCCTAGTTTTTGGGGTTTTTTTTAACATGTTTATATTATGTATTTGTGTATTTGACATTATTTTTGTCACATTTCTGTATGTTTTTTAGGGGGTAGTTGAAGGAGATGTTTTCAGCCTGTTAGATCTAGAGATGTAGTCTAGATTCTAGATCTAGAAGCTAGATCTAGAATGTAATTAATACCATAGATGTGTTATCAGCCGAGAACAGAAGGCTGATCTCCTATCCACAGCAGTTTTTTTTTTTAAATCCTTTTCTATTCCTTGTACCATGTGTGTGTTTGTGTCTTTTAGACAGAATCTTTCTATTTTTCTGTTGTTTTTTTTTTTTGAGGATGTAGATCTAGATCTCTAGTTGAAGGAGATGTGGAATGGAGGGATCTAGATCTAGATCTAGCTATGAGTTAGGCCTAAGTCCTATGGGCTTTATGATCAGATTCTATATCTTATTGCGATTACAACATGTGAAAACAGATATTTTCACATGACTGCAATAAATATTGATCCAAGGATTAATTTTAATTTGCTAAAAATGATAAGAAACGCTGTGCAAATCGTCTGTTTTGTGCGTAAATCAACACTAGATCTACTGCAAATAGGAAATATGCGGTACTGCAAATAGGAGCTCCGCCACGTATTTCCTATTTGCAGTAGTAGTGCAAATAGCGGCAGCCATGTTATTATATCCTCCCTAGTTTCTGGATGTCAATAGTCCTGACTTATTCAACTCTAGGATTTGTGGTTGTTGTTTTGGGGAAAATAAATTATTAGAATAGCAATAGCTAACTCCACATCTGAGTGTGACAGATTTTGCTTAATTGCTTGCAGCTTATGCTTGTTAAGACAATATTTCACAACCTGTCTTGACAGGAGACAATCATCAGCTATTTCTACTGCTTTGGACTGTTTTCTCCCCAGTCTAATGGCCAAGGGTCATTGTTTTTAATGATATTATATATATAAATTCTGTTGAACTTCACTATTCCAGTGTGCAGGATCACGTGCACAACAAAAATAATACACCTATTATGGTGGATGTTATCCTTTCTTAATATCCTTTTTTTCTTCAGTCCACAACAAAAATTCCTTGATATTACTCCAATCATTGATCCCTTCATGTGCATTCTGCACAAATTTGACTTCTTCCACATGTTGCCATATAGCTTACTCACTTTTTAAGGCTCATTGAATGTTTATCCTTTCTTTTTTCATAGTTGTTGGAAAGTGTAGTAAGAGACATCTGCAGAGATGATGGTACATACAGAAATGTCTTAAAGGTCATAAAAGACAAATACAGTCTTTTAACCTTCTATCTACATAGAGCAAACTTCTCTAAGGCTGTATTCCAAGAGGTCAGTATGTGAAAATCAGCCCTGGGTCACAAATGCAATATAGAAACATTTTAATGACTCTGACTTGTAATATTGTTTTGTAATTATTTTAATGTTATTTCAGTTTGTTTTTCCATATAACATAATATATATTTTCTCCAGAAGTTTAAAGTTCAGTCTAGTGAAATTACCTTGAAAAACCATCAGTTTCCTTGATGGAAATTGTTTATTCTTTTGTGAAAAATTGAAATCAAGCTGTGATAAACGGGTTCCAATGTCATATTCTGCCCTCTGCCAGGCCTTACCATACATACAATTTTGAAATTTCCCAATCAGTGTCATACGTGATATTTGATGACATATTTCTTGATTAATTTTGATTCTTTTCAGATACATAACAGCAAAAGTCACTATGGTTATGCCAGAGTTCAGGAGGGGAAAACATATTTTATCCATAGTGCCACACGAAGTTGTGGCAGTTTGACAGAACCTTCCCTTACAGATTTACGTCTGAGGTTTGTAGGTAGCCATGTCAGGAGATTGTTGCAAGCCAAAGGGTGAGTTGATATGTTCTGATATGTCATCATTGTTATGACTGTTGTCTGACTGATATACATGCTGCAGGGTTCTGAATACACTTAATTTATGAATAGCAATTCTCTAATCTGTGGAGAAAGTCAGTACTTGTTAATTACAGCTGTATTTGATCAGTTCTATCACTTCCTTTTGCAAGACACAAAGGGTGTTGAAAAAGCTGTAAAGAGAACAGAACTCACTTGCTTTTTGCTTGAAATGCACATCATGAAAAGTTCTGAAAAATTAATTCTTTTTTATCATAGTTGATATAAAGAGCATCTGGTAACTGTTCAAATGTTTCCAACCTTTTTGTGAAAATTCAGGTATTAGAATTTTATCTTTATATATATATATATATATATATATATGTCTCGCAGCCAGTCAAAATGAGACATATGTCGATTTTTCACCATATCGTGTTTTTGGTATGTGTGAAAGCTTATTTCATACCCTTTCAGGTGGTGAAAAAAGTTCTGAGCTAGCTTTATTCTAACCAGAGATATTGCAGTTTAAAGAGACAATTGAGAACTCCCCAGTAATGACTGAAATTCTGAGAAAATTGAGTTTAAATGAACGGCCAAATGCATAAATCTACATGCCTACCTCACAGAAACTCCGATTTTAATTAAGAAATATTTATAAATCGAGGGTGACACCAATATTATCTTGTTCAGAAATGAATGCACTTCCGATTTCTGTAAAAAAAAAAAAAAATTCAATGTCTGACCCCATCATCACATTCAAAGCCCGATTTCTCTGTTCTGGCCCAGCGACATAAGTCTTATTTCGACTGGCCGCGAGATAAATTTATACAGTCACCAAATTATTTAAGCCTCACTTGTCTTGATATGTTTTCCTTCATTCTTTTCCAGTTTCTCTGTGCACTTGAAGGGAGGAACTTATGACTTGAGTGAACTGTTAAACAGCACTAGAGCTGAAGATGTCCAGTTGAGAGAAAAAAGAGGGGTTGTCGCTGATGAAAAAAGTGCAGATCCAGAAGTTAACTTTCCAGATGTTGTGAAAAGATTATGTGTGTTTGAGGACAGAGAAAGCAATAAAAGTCCTTCAAAAGAGTCATATTCAGAGGAAGACAAGGCAGAAAAGAGAGAGGATATTCCAAGTTCTGAATTTGTTGACAGCCTCACAATTGATTTGCAAAAAATAATTGAGGAAAAAAGACTTTTATATGGAAAAGATGGTTTCAACAAAAATCTCCACAAAGTCACAGGTTATTTTAGATTGCATTTATCATTTGTTTTTGTACAAGATTAATTTGTTATATCATGGGAAGTCCAGTTCTGTCAGGTTCAAAAATATCTCAGAACTATGTGGGATATAGCATTTTATCAGTTTCAAAAATAGAACAGTTTATGGTATAAGCCCTAGTTACTACATGTACTTTATTCGTATTATTTATTTATTTCTGTACTATCAAATAGGAATTGATAAAATACCTGGCTGATTATTAGACTTTGTGACATCTTTTATTTTTTCCACTGACACAGTTAATATTACATGGAAGTTGAGTTTAGTCACTTTCAATGCATTAAACTTTGAGGATAACTAGGAAAACAATCTAGCCTAGAATCCTGATCATAAATTAACCAGTTATTTTATTAACTTTGAGGATAACTAAGAAAATAATTTAGCGTAGAATCCTGATCATAAGTTAACCAATTATTTTATTATAAGTATGTTAAATCAGACTTAATTATGTTTCTCATTATTAACATCTGTGTGGTGCTTTGGACTCCGGAGAACTTTGTCAAATTGTGAAAATTTTCATTTTTAATTAAATGCATATATTATACACTACAGATTGCTATCTGCCATGCATTTTGAGACTTATTTGATTCTAGTGGAAATAGTCTTCCCTTATTTTAAGTGAATATATGAAATGTTGGGATATACTTAAAGCTGCATTTTGGAAAGAGATCATTCAGCAATTTTTTTTTCATTTAAGTTAACAACTAATCACAGTCTGACCAGTTCCTTCGGAATGCACCACGTATTGAATAATAACATGGATGTATTCACTGTTATTTGGTTTCATATTTCAGTCATATCAGAAAGCAAGGCAACAGATTTGCTGCAGAATGTTCTGAAACTTAATAAAGACATTCAAGAATCAGGAGTTAAGGTATATCATTGTTAAAAAAATATTAATTAAAATAAAAAAAAATCAGGACTTGGATATATTACTGTAAAAAAAAAAAAATTGGACATCGGATAAATCATTTTATAAACAAAAAAAAAATAAAGTAGTTAGGGCTTGGTATATCACACTAAGAATTCAAAACCATGCTTATGACCTCATTACATAGAGAATAGAGGACAAGAGCAACACACATCCATTTTTTATATTTTCAAGGGTAAGGTCCACAAATTTAGCCCAGAGCATTAACTATCCTACCTAAAAAAAATCAGAAGAAATTCACCACTGTCTGAAGCAATAATTTGAATCAGCATTTTATAGGAGTCTTTGAAGCAAAAGTTCAATTTTATCCCATATGTAAAAAGTGGACATATAATGGTTCTTCTCCCTTGGTCTTCACATTCAGATGGAGGAAATTATCAAATGGCTGTGATCTTCTTCTCAAACCTTATTGCAACAATTGTTTCCATAATTCCAGAGCTATAGTATCAATGCATAATACAGCCCAGCATGATGAGTTACAATGTCATGTTATTGTGCTCATCCTGTTATCTTACTGGTTTTGTCTTTCTATTCCTTTCTCTTTTCTGACTGTTTTCTGTTAAATTTGCTCTCTGTCTAAATTTTTCCTATCTCACTTCCGTTGTTTGGATAGACATCTAAACTTGTGCACATATGTGCATGTATGTATGTTTTTGGTTTTTTTTATTTGATGTATGTATGTGTACATGGATGGATGGGGATAAATTTATGTGTATGTGCAGATGTCTTTGTCTCTTATTGACATATAAACAGACATAAATGTATGCTCATATATCTTATACTATAAATTCTCTGTTTATACTTTTCTGCATATCATAAACTAATCACAGTGTATCTTGATATGGATAGACAGAATACTTATATTTGGATTATGTTTTTTCATCTCTTTGCAGACAGGTGATAACTGCTTGCACATTGTGCCCCAGCACCTAGCCTTTAGACAACAGCAGGCTCAGTTATTATCACTCGCACTTTGTGACCAGGACATTCAGCAGGTAATTTTGTCTTATTTTCATCCCTTCCCTTTTCTTCTGATAAAGCTATTCATCAAGATGCCACCACTGTGAGTGCTCTGTTGCCATGCCCTGTATGCCACTCATTTCATTATATACCTCATGTCCCTCATCTATATTGCGTACTAGTCTAGCAATAGCCAGATGATGTTAAGTTAAATTTAGGTGCAGTGGAGATGGTATAAGAGTTTGTGGATCATAAATCTATATATGTAGATGGTAGCTGGGCTGTCAGGCCAGATTTTCAATAAACAGCAATTTCTTCACAGATTTTATTGATAGTCATTTTGATACTGCTTGACTGAATTTCCTTTAACTCCTAAAAGCTGAAAGAACACTCAAAGAGGATTCAGTATTGTAGAATGGCAAAAACAATGCTCATAGTGGTAAAATTCATGTAACGCTGTTTAGTAGGAATTAATCATATTTTATTCACCGGCAAGCATTATCAAAACAGTCATCTGTGTATGTCACGGCACTCAAAATTTAGTAAATTGTAGCAACACTAAAAATATAATGAAACGAGAATTTTTTTCAAATGTTCTTGCTCTTTTTTATAAACCTTTAGTCTTGATACCTTCACTTATCCCTTGACTTCAGTGATGTCTTGGGGTTGCCTGTGATGCTAAGAACACTTACCTCCCCCAGTCCTCTCTATCCTCTACTCCTCCTGGAATTCAGCAAACCTCATTCCTGACCATTCTGGATGTTGTCTTTCTGTCTCCTCTTTTGTCTTCCTCTTCTACAGCCAATGCTACCCATGCCTTGTGAGAATTTTTGCAAGGTGAGACGATCGGGATACAAGATCGTACCATCTCAGTTTTCATTTCTTCACCTTTAACTTACTCCATTTAATCTTGGTCTTTATTTTCTTTTTTATACCCAGACACAACTTATTGTTGGTCCAGTTTCTAGTGCAGGGAAACACACAACCACCAGTGGCAGTGATGAAAACGCCGCACAATTTTACAGGTAAGTCAGACAAAACTCTTTATAATCCACTAAATCATTAACGAATGCATATATTTTTCAGTTCTTAGTTTTGTAATTTTTCCTTATTTTATATATTTACAAACTTTTTATATTTTCTTATTCAGATGAATAAGCAATGTTGTGTTATATACTTGCTTTATAAAAAAATCTGTGTGTTGATGGCAGATATGTATTTTCATTTCTCTGTGGTCTTTATTGTTATTGTATGAAGTAGTATTTGATGGCATTCAGTGGTGGATTCTTGATGCTGCATTTGTGTAGATTGTTGATTACTTTGTGAAATGGGCCAATTTGAGTCAAACCTATATTGATATTTGGATGGTAAAGTTGCCACGATATGTATTTGGTTCCAGGCTCTGTAACTTTAAGCTAATAGCAAAGTTAGGATCACATCAGTGTTCCATTTTCCTACATATTATGCACTGCTGAGGCTGAAAGTTTTATGCATTTGTCTCTGACAACTGTCAACATGTTTCTCATTCTTACTGCCTTTTCCTCATTGGAATTTGTGCATATTTCCTTTCGCATGATTTTCACTGTCTTCATAGAATTTATGAGCTTAGGCCTACTGATCAATATTATATAGAACTGTACTGCACTTTTCTTCAAAACTATTTTTGCATTGAAACATTCTATGTAGCAAGTATTTTTTTAAAAATTAGTTTTCAGTTCAGATGAAATCATTCCATTTCAGGACAAGATATCAGCAAATGAAGGAAGCCTCAGAGATGAGATATGGCGCTGTCTCTGAAGGTGAATGGATTGCGGATGATTTTGTATGTCATGCAGGGCACGGTGTACTTTGCCATTTGAAAATGTTCCACAGCAATCACTATAGAGATGGAAAAATTCAACTTTGCCCTGTTTCTTTCTTTTTTTTTTTTTTTTTCACATGACATGATGGGGTCAGGTGATGGTAATTTTTTTAACATGCAAAGTAATTATTATCTTATTAAAACTTATTGTCTTTCTGTTGCTCAAATAATCTTTGTTGTACCTTGAATAGACAATTAGACAATCGAAATTAAAGATGATGGGGATGGCCTGTCACATTCTTTTTATGCCTATCAACCTGCTGCGGGTGGTTATCTCAGTCTGGATTGACTTGCTGCTGTTGCTGCTGCAGCTATTTTTAGTAGGAAAATGGTCAATCAAATTTGTCCATCCTCATTAATCCTCATTTCAATTATGTCACTAAATTACAATTTTAGGACTTGACTCAATAGATTTCAGCAAATTTGACTCTGAAATACGTTTTTAAATGGTTTGGTGCAAAAAAAATTGTTTGCAGTCAAAATTTACACACTTGAAAAATTGTGGTTTCTCCGGTCACTTCAGTTTGAGAAGTGCCTGATTTCATCATGTCATGTCTGATATTAAACCTGCACTGTAGAAAAGTTTGAAAGTTTATCACTATATATAAGGAATGCATATGTCTTGCGCCCAGGGCAAATGAGTTGGAAGTTGCACCGAGGGATTACGAGTTACGGCCATTTTTAACTATTTTCCGACTCAGACACCAGACTTTTTCTTTTTGTCACAAAACAAAAATTTAACCTTTTTTAACCTGAAAAAAAGAAAAATTTGATATCTGAGTCAGAAAATAAATAAAAACAGCCGTAACTCATAATTGCCCAGCACGACTTCTGACTCATTTGCTCTGGGGGCAAGACATATATTTATCATATGGTGAAATGTTCAAGATTTCTTTGTTGAGAATCATTAATATCCTCTCTGATTAGAATCTAAGGATTGTCATAATATTAAATTATATCAAAAAAGTAGGAAGGAGAAAGAAAAAAGCTTACCTAAAAAATATATTATATTTGATCATAAATGTCAGGGTAGCTGTTAAATGGTAAGTTTTCTATTAAAAAAAAAATCTGTCTGGTATCACAATTTAAAAAATAAACTTACAAATTAAGATTTTCAGAAGAAGGACAGTATATTGCGTAGTTACTAGTTGAGAATCAGATTTATGCAGTGTCATGAGATCAGAGTTACATATCAAGATGAATTTGCCTAGTTTACACTAGTTTCACAACAAGAGTGTCCTGATGCTGGAAGTAACCCTAGTGTTTGTCATACATTGTCTTAGGTGGGGGCAACAGCGAGGGAGTCCGTCGTCTAACAGCTGCCAGTATTATATTGGATATTTTGGGAACAACGGCACACAGCCCTGTGAGTTCCTTCTTCCTGGTGTTGTTTTTTTTCCTGGTGTACATGTACTGTTGTTGTTTCTTCCGGAGTGGGATTACTGTTGTTTTTTTGCTGGTGTGCAGGACTAATGTTTTTTTCCTGGTCTACATGTACTACTGTTGCTTTTTTCCTGGTGAATATATGTGAAACTACTGGGTTTTTTTTTTTTTTGGTGTTCGTGCGATACTGCTTTTTTTTTTTTAACTGGTGTACATGTAATACTGTTGTTGTTTTTTTACTGATTGTACTACTGTTGTTTTTTCCTGGTGTACATTTGTGATAGTAGTGTTGTTTTTTTCTGGTGTTTGTGTGTGATATTACTGTTGTTGTTTTTTTTCCAAATGTTGTGTGTGATACCACTGTTGTTTTGATACTACTGTTGTTTTTTTTTCTGGTTTTCATGTGATACAACTGTTGCTTTTTTCTGGTGTTCATGTGGTACTACTGTTGTTCTTTTTTTCTAGCATTGGTATGGTACTACTGTTGTTGTTTTTTTACCTCGTTTACATATAATACTGTTGTTTTTCTCGTGGAATACATATATTAATGTTGTTTTTTTTCCCACTGCGTTGTTTGTTAGCCTTTCAACCTTTGGGGGGATGAGTATTTCAATTTTCCCAGTGTACCATTACTACTGTTGTTGTTGTAGATGGTGACCGGGATATCAGTATTATAGGTGATGGTGGTTGGGTAGTTGTGTTGTTTTCATGTTGTGATGGTGCTAATGTCAGAATTGGTTATGATAATGGTATTGGTGCTGTGGATCTTGTTGATGCTTTAACTGTAAACTGTTATACATGTCAGTGTCATCTGGAACACATCTGTTGTATGTTGATGATTGTGATGTATGTGGCCTCATTATTGATGGTAATAATAGTAGAGGTGTGGTTTACATGGATGTTGTTGGTGTTTTTATTGTAAACCATTATTTAAATATGTCAGTGCTTCCTGATAAACACTGTTGTTAGTGGTGATGGTGATGAGACAAGATTAGAAGATTTGGCCAGTGATATCAATTTGCTCAATATCAAATGCTTAAATATTGGGAGGGTTTTTTTTGCCTTTTTTGATGTATTTGATTAATCGGTGGTAGTCAGTCATCTTAGAGACATTTTTATGAAATGATCTCAATATTGGTGATGATAATGATGATAGTGGCGTTATGTCTGTTGATATTGTTCTTATACAACACATATTGTTGTAAACAATGATGATCTCAGGATTGGTGATGTTGATGGTATTAGTGTTGATAGTTTTTAACTTTACTGAGAAGCTGTTGTTGTTGTTGATGGTGTTGTCACTGTTAACATTTTCACCTTATTGTTACCCAATCACTGTAATAAAAGGTATAGAAGTGGATTCATAGGTAGAGTGCCCATTTATTGCTGGTGGATCGGTAGGGAAGACATAGAGGAGGAGATGAAGAGGCATCATAGCACTTGTCTAATGTTGGCGGATCCATAGGCACCATACATTGTCACATTTTAAAAATATCTGTTTGGGTAGGGTTGGGCTGGGGGTTATGGTTGGGATTAGGGTTAGGGCCAGGGCTCAGAGTTAGAGTAGACTAATTCATAGGCAGTATGGTACTTTCCAGCCTTGAGAGATAACTAAGCACTATGGTGTCGACCTATCTGTGGTCCTAAATCTACAGCTACATGGTAAATGTTGTTGTTAAGGTGGGATTTTTATGCAGTTTCACTTCTTGTTTCAGGTAGTTTTCTGTTGATAATTCATTGTCTTGTGACCTTCTTACAACTGTGAAGAAAAGGAAATTGAGGTGGTGCGGTCATGTAACAAAATCCAATGGTCTTGCTAAAACTGTGCTAGAAGGAACAGTATCAAAAAAAAGAAAAAAAAAAGATGTGGGGAGAAGAAACAGAAGATGAACCGACAATACTCAGAAATGGGCAAAAAGAACATTTTAGAGGCCCACAGGATGGAAAAAGTGCACAATTCATCAGGCAGGATGGACCAGGATGACCCCAGCTGGAGTTAAGGGCTGATATGGAGAAGAAGAAAAATTCTTGATGTTTGCCGTTCTTGTTGTTGTCCTTTATGAGACAGTGAAGTTTTATCTGTGATTTAAGTATTTTCATGTTATGTTCAGTCATCTCACACTTTCTCTGCTTTCTTTGCTACAATTTTTTTTAAAAAAATTGTTACTGGGATATCTGCCAGTTCAGGCTTTTCCCCTTCCACTACTGTTTTTGGGAGATTTACCCAGTATTATTCTGAACTGTGTTATAGTTGTTTTTAGTAGATTGTACAGTCATTGTAAAATACAACAGATTTCTCTTTTTTTGTGTGTCTGTTTAAAACATGGAAGAAGCTATTGTCTCGAAGTGGGCAAAGTAGTCTTAGGTGGTCGTAGTATTGTAACTAATTATATCTCACCTTAACTCGTACCCTAGCCCTAATTCTAAATCTAGTCCTAACCCTAACTGTAATTATAATTCTCCTGAAGCCACCTGGCCTGATATAGAACTTCTTTCTTGTGGAGTCTAGAATCTGCAAGGTCTATTCCAAAGTCCCAAATCAGATCAAACCATGCAGTTTGATTGGTCGAAAAGGAAACCCGGTCGCAATAAACCAGTGAGTCTATTTTGACCACAGATCACAATAATCAGTGCATTTTATGTAATGGGGGCAGTTTAGTAGTCAGTGCAAGATTTAATTGTTGCTGCATATGTTATTTTTATCTTGCGAAAATGTGTACTGTGTTTGTACTGTGATCCAAAGTTAATAGGGCAACTATAAAATTCCTTTTGTTATCTTCAGTTATAAACTGTGAGAAACTACGTGAGTCTGACCACTGAAAGCTGATTAAGTCTTGTAGCAATCTGTCGGCATAACATCCAACTCTAGTTACTTACCTTTGTTGGCTAGATAATAAACAGGATGAAATTTGCTGCTGGTGTTCTGGCTTGTTGCATCTGTTTGTCACACATGAATGTAAACTCATCAGTTCAGATCTGTCACAGACTAGAATTAGATCTGATAGACAAAGACTAACAATTCTAGTTCAAATTGACACGGTTTACCCCAATTCAGTCTGATGGACTCGGAACAAAGAGGTTGGTGGCTGAATTTTGTCCATTTAACTCGTTCATGCCAAGGAGTTTTCTGCATTTTAAAAGCGAACTGTAACAATTTGAAAAATAATAGAAAATCAATGTGAAACAAACAATTAAATCACAACATTTTGCTATTTTCATTTTAAAAAAAAGATATATGAAGGAGTTGCTGTTCATGATGAAAGTTAAAACCAAGCACTGGGGTCTGTCAGGAACAACACAAATTATGATTTAGAGACATCTATGTAGACAATGGGCACAGCTGCAGAAATGCAGATTGTCAGTATATGTAGACAGTTGGCATGGAAAGAGATAAGACACAGATATGCTCATTGGAAGTTCACTCCATCTTTGATTTTTCATCATCTGCTTGATGTCATTTTTTTTAAACCCAAAACAGCCCAGCATAACATATTATGTATATTTGAAAGATAGCTAGAAATGGTTTCAAAATACTTTGAGTCAGGAACATGTTGGATGTTTTATGCAAGAAGATATTTCCAGAGTACAGGCCTTGTATTTATATATACATATTGTCCATGCTATTCACTATCTGCATATGGACAAAATTGGACAAACGTGTTTTGTCCTCGGATGTGTAAAAGTAGCCTCTTTTCTATGTCCTCTGTTAATTTCAAACTATTTGGCTAGTAGAAATGCTCCAAAACCTTCAGATCTGCAAACAAGTCATTTGCTGAACACGAATGTAACAGGTAATGCATACATACCTTGTATCTGGTCTGTTTTGAGGATTTTTTTTTGTATGAATATTCGCCCAAATACCCTCAAAGGCAAGTTACAATGGTTGATTGTATATTTTAGATACTGCATATCCACACAATAATGTGAGTTAACAGTTTAAATGTCAAAAAAAATACCATTTTCTGTACAAATAGATGCTGCAGAATCATATGTGTGGACAAAATTTAACTTAAGCTAAAACTCCTCATATACTCTATATATGGACACCGAATGGCAGTGACAATTTATCAGTATTCAGTCAAAATAAATGATCCCATCTGTAAGATAAGCAGAATTCAACTCTGTGGTAAGACAATACTGTGGAGTTTTTTGTGGTTAAAAACTACTCTAGGTTTTTGAAGACAACACACTCCCCACTCCTACATACTCTTCTCTCCCTACATTTCTCTGCAACTCAAACATGTGTTTTCATAGCAAAAGCATTTCATTTAGAGACTTGACAAGGTGTCTCAGTGTATCATATGTTCATAAGCTTTTGGTCCTGTCTCACAAACAGAAATCATTCATTTTAGAAGCAAAGTGTCAATGCAGAAGTAGTGATGATGATGATGTCCATAGAAATGGATATGCAGATGAGCAATGCTGAATGTGTGTATGTATATATAAATTCATATCTTTATAATTAATTTTCTTTATAATTTAGGTAGGTTTCTGCAATGTCAGATCATCAGTTTTCTGTAGTCTTTCTTTATTCATTTGTTTGTGTTTTTTTTCTTTAAATAAATAAACTGCTATGTCCTTCTTCATTTTGTCTGACCATTGCTGTAAAACCTCTAAATTTCATTTGCTCCGATAACATATTGTTCTAGCTGTGGACTTTAGCCATATTTTTTACACACAAATGTGAACTTTCAGAAAAAGATATTTCTTTAGTTATGTCTTGATCACGTGTGAATATTTCACTTTGAGAATTTTCTTTGTTTTGTCCTACCTTTAGTTGTACCTGGATGTTGGTTGTCATGACCGCAGGGCCGAGAGTCACCTGGGAGCTTTTGTCCTGTACAACACAGCCAGACTGGCGACCCTGATGCAGCACTTTGCTGAGGGTGTTAGCAAAGGTGAGTCACAATGTGGAAAGAGATCACATGCTGGTGCCAAATCCTTCATCTGAAGATTGAGCAAGGCATTTGACTGTCCCATTTATAGTAATGACTAAAGTTGCAAGGTATCCTTATATAGACATAAGGTCAGGAATGACTTGGAATTGACAACATAAACCTGTTTTATTTGCCTCTGTCAGAAGCCAGAATAGAACTGCATCTTTCATATAATTAAAGGAAAATAGCATATATTGGTAGCTGTTATGATAAGTTTTTTTTTTTCTTTTTTTTTTGAAATATCTAAAAGATTAGTACAAGAGCGATCGTCCTGAGCTTTAAAGTGGTGCGACGCTATGTCAGGTATTTTCCCTCTTATACAACAGATTCAGGCCCCTTTGTGGAACACAACCCTAAAGATGTTAGCCTAGATAATATCCAGTGGGGAGAAGAGATGACAAAGTAGAACTGATCAATTTTCTCCATGTTATGACTTTCAGAGTCTTATGTAAACCATGGCTGTGGACATTATAACCTATTGAAATGCTACATTACTATCCTAATAACTATTGGATGTACTTAGCAGTGGTGTTGTTAGTAATGCCTCAGTTTGTCATATTTGCAAAGCCTTCTTACCTATCCCACAAATACAGCTCATTCATTTTGGATAATAGAGGCAAAATGTTGAAGCAAGGCTAGTGATGAACATAAACAGAAATAAACAGAAACAGATGAGCACTGTTAGATCTCCAGGCTGGAATATTGAATTCTGTGAGAAAAAATAATACAACTTTTTGTGTGTGAAGTTCGAAGTTGAAATAATATGTGAATATTGTCCCTTTGGTCTCGGGGCATTCTTGGTGTTGAAAAAGTTAGTTGTCCACTTTCAAACTGCAGTGAACAGTTTATATTGAAATATTTTTTAAAATATTTTTTTCCTACACAGGAATCTACCCAGATCTACCCCCAGTGGCAGATGTAGATTTTTCATTGCTGAGAGAAGAGGTGAGTGTTTTCTGTCAAATATTGAAAAGCTTTGTCCATCACCTGGCAAGTTTACATGACTGAAGTTACATTCAAGTAGTCTGTCAGTAGAAGTTTGTTTTTGTTGGGCGTATAAATGCAACTGTTGATTTCATAATTGAATATATAATCTCTCCCAGGTATCACAGAAAATCTCTGAATTAGCTTTCTTATTTTAAAAACTGTTTTAAAAGAATGTTGAGAGATGAATACCAGGAACTCATGGAAATCAAGAATAAGAAAGTTCTGCTATGTGTTGGTTGCATTGTGTATTTTTTTTCTATGTATTTGCATCAATTTTATTTTTTTTCTGCTCCTTTGTAAAGAAAATTGGTAGAGTTAATTGGGTTAATGAACTTCTATATTTAGTCTCCTGTCTTTCACCATTAAACATCACAACCATAATTACCAGAAGTGTTCAAAGTCTTATCTTTGACTGTTGTAATGTTTTCTTAGCGGAAACCAAAACCATAAGTCGCAGCATGAGTATATAGCTTTCATCACTTACCAAATATCATATTTTTCTTATGACCAGATAGACAATATCTGGTAACGAAGCAAAATTTTTTTCCAAATTTTATTTTGTGGACTTCCTCTACCGATAAGGCAAGCACTAAATCTTTATGTTGGTCCATGAAAGCTGCCAAGTTGAGGCATGCTGGAATTTATTTTGGCTATTAAGGGGTGAGAAACAAAAAAGGAGTTGTTTTGAACAGAAGTGATGCAAAGAGGAGAACACTATTCCTTTTTGCTGCTTCCTTATTGGTGCAAATTATAGAATAGCAGGGCTACAAACATTGTATGGGCAAGAGTAGTCTCTGATTGCCTTATTTCTGAAAAAAAGACTGTAATATGTATGAAGATGTTTCAAGGAGTGAAGGAGTTACTAATAATGAATCGGTAATGCTGTAGGTGTGGGGCAGGTTTGATTTTTGTTGTTGTTGTTTGTCCGCAGGAAGACTGGGAATTGGTGTACCTGTACATCGCAGCCTTCCCAGGCCTGTTGCAACAGTCAGTGGAGGTAGTCTCCCCTGCAGACAGGAAGTTACTGGCCAAGATCCACACCCATAAGGTTCAGTCAGTTATTGATTTGTTTTCTCTTTTTTTTTTTTTTTCTTTTATCATGCATGTGCTGGGTATTTTTTTTTTCTTTGAAAAACTTGGACACTGAGCCTCCCATGGATTGAAGTTGCTGCTAGACATAATATACAATCACAAAGTCAGATTGGAGCTAGATTGTTGTTTTTATTTATTATCTTCTTCTTCTTGTTTTTTGTTTCATTGTGCATGAGTGGATTTCTTTTTCTGTGGAAAGCATAAACACTGAGCCTCTTATGGAGAGAAGTTACTGGTCAAGAGAAACATCCACAAGGTCAGAGGTGACTGGATGATTTCACATTGTACAGAGTAATCAGCAGAACACTTGGGTCAAAGAACCTGCAAAAATTAGCATCTTTATTGCAGAAGATTATGTGCCATCTTTTATATTCTTGCTGAAACATAAACTGTTTTCATCTATTACTGATTGTCTGACAGAAAATACATCTTTTGAAAAAAAAAAAAAAAGAAATCCCTAACTTCAAGGACACTAACTCTGAAATGATAATATGAATGAGATGTAATGTGACATTTGACAATGAGGTTCAATATTATTCTTATGTATGAGCCAAATATCAGAGTTGGACCCAGTGGAGTAGTTGTTGGGCTCCAAAAGCTTGAAATATTTCACTCTAATTAATCAACATTAAAATGACGTACTTTTCACAAGGAAAGAAATCCATGGTGTAAATTGTCAACAATTATAAATATCTTATAGCACTGTTGTGCACACACTTTCTGTAACATTTCTTCATATCTTGTATTTTTTGTATATGTAATCATGATGAAATGTTGTATAACTGTAGTTATAGGAGCACTGCAAAGTAGCACTGTTGAATTCATTTCTCAACACATTTAAACCAGAAACATCACTCTAGCTTTTATACAGGTGAAGTTATGAGAATTTCATTTATGGCTGTTAGTGCCCAAACATTGAAGGTCACTTATGTCTTCAGTCAAATTAAAAAGCAAAGTCCTCATGAACAGAAAGAGTTAAAACCAAACACTGAACTCTGGCAAGAAATTTTCTGAGGAATACAGAAGGATAGGAATAGAATAGATGCACTTTCATTTGAAGTGTGATTAAGGAAATATTGAAATTAGACAGCATATCCTTCTTCCTTGTGGGCTTTTGATTTGAACACCTGAATGTTTGTAACTAACAAGTCCTGGGTTTTGAGGTGTCAGACTTTTACCACAGCAGGGGGGAGACACATGTGACACCTACAACATCAGGATTTGTCATCAACTTTTCTTCGTTTTGCGCAATTTCCCCATGACCTTTTGTTTAGACTGAAAATCACATACATAGATTTAGTTGAAATTGCACTGTATATAGTGTTAAGACTGTCGTGTCCTGGTTTCTAGAGAAGAAAAGTTGCAGGCTTCTAGTTTTATACAGAAATCTCTTGGTGTTCAGAGTGTTCACTCGGTATAAAATGAGTTGGCATCTAGTCTTCTTAGTTAAATATGATTTACATGGTAGTTCTGTGGCGAAGTTGCTCTCTCAGTAAAAGATCCCTTGACAGTTTCAACATTATCAAGTTTTGGTCAATAGACCTAACAATACCATTTATGTCAAGTAAGTTGTGTCAACACTAGGTGAAATAAAGACTCAAATTTCTCATTTTTCTGTTTAGCATGCTGAACATGAAATTGTTCATTAGATGTTGCATCAATCCTCAGTTAGAGAGAGATTACTTTGAGTTTCAGTCCAAAATTTCATTGAATCAGTCTTGTCAATCAATTTTTCCTTGATTGCTCACTATTTTGATGCTGTGAATGGCGTAGCAAAGTTCTTGCGTTTGCAAGATAACTATAATCATGTAACTCCTCACATATTATTCTCTCCATTTTCATCCCACAGATTGCCAACTTTCTCGCTCCATTTTGCAAATGTCTGAGCGCACATTATAGCAGATATCACATTCTGACAGTAAGTCAAAGATTTCAGTTTTTAAACATGTGAGTTTGCACATGGATATTAGTTATATATATGGCACTGCCAGCTGTCACCAACATATGTTGCTGTGTTGTAGTAAAATTTAATATCGTTCTGATTAAATAATGGAAGTGTTTTAAGGGATGGATTTATCTATGTAACTACATGTACATGTGCCTGTATTTAGCATAGGTATTGATTTACTCCAGTGAGTTTTGCTCCTTCTTTTCCTCCTTCTGAAGAGACAAATATCCGTTAGTCTCAAAAGACCATAAAACCGGTGGACTATGTTTAAGATTTTTAAATCATTTGATCCTGCTTTGAAGGCAGCGGAAACCCTGTCAGTATGTGAACTTGCCACATACTAGTCACATTTGTGTGCCTATGCGTCAGAACAAATCATATTGAGGATTTCTTTTTTTTTCCTGTGGTTGACTTGAGATCTAGATTGAAATAGTTTGTCTTTTTGCTGATGCGGCTTTCATTGTTGATTTTTTGTCTTAGCATTTCTTATTAGTACATGTACGTCATTACTTGAAATTTCTCATATATGACGTCATACATCACTTTAACCACTTCTCTCGAAATTTCTCACTTATGATGTCATGCATTACTTAAACTGCTTCACTGCTACACCAATTTTGTGGTCCTGTGCTTAGCTTTGGGGATACGGTCAGTCTCAACTGCTGCTAAACCCCCACCCACACTCAGTCCCGCCCACTATGAGTGAGCCAATCGGCACCCATCCTGTACTTACCCACAGGCAGTCAGAAGTATCAACTGTTATTCGATTTTAAGAATACAGGGCTGCAGGACGATAAGCTTGTTAAACTTCAAAGGGTAGAGAACAATGCAGCCCGCTTAGCCTTTAGAACCTCGAGGTACCACCACAGCACTCCTTTACTCCGATCATTGCACTGG